>JAQFZM010003440.1:0-11109 GCA_034695785.1 Galumna obvia
AAGAAACTGACCAATGACTATCAATTATTGTTCATATTTTCAAGCGCACACTTTAAAAGTTTGGAATCTAAGTTATAATAAACATAATTATTGAAACCTCATTTTCTTATTAATAGACAAATGATGATGATTGTAGCATGATATTCTTTAAATTCTTAATTTTTTAAAACTCTTAATAAGTAAAATAATATCTTTAGAAAAAAGTATTAATACGTCTTTTATGTAACCTTTTATTCCTTATAAATCTAATTCTGTGCGAAACTCCACCCCAACTATATCTTAATAAACACTTGAAATTAATCTTAAATATATAACTTTTCAAATACTGGATTGTATTGAGTTCATGTAATAAAAGAACCGAAACGTTTTAAAACATTTCAGATAAAGTTTTTCAAATGTGTGATGAAATTTCGAGAACTAAAAGAAAACTACGAAATATTTTGTATTAGTTTACAGTTCGTGTGTTTCTGTCATTCAGTTTTATATTGATTTCAAGCAAAACGTTTCAATTCATTTATTTTTGAAAAATAATTTTCGGAATTTCAGTTAAAAATTGAAATTCAGTTAATTCATTGAAAGAATTTTATATTTCATATATTTTGTATATTTTTGACAAAACAATGTTTTAAACAACTCTTTTGAGTCTTTTATTTGAAAACTTTTAATAAGAGAATCGGCGTTAAATCGAGGGGTAAGTAATCGATAGAAAGTTTAAACATTTGTTTAAAATTAAAATATATTACAGATTTGAAGTCTTTTATTCTGGAATTTATTTTTATTATTAAATTTATCAGAATAAACTAATTAAAATGGGCAAGGATTATTACTCGATCTTGGGAATCTCAAAAAATGCGTCTGAAGATGAAATTAAAAAGGCCTATCGCAAATTAGCTTTAAAATATCACCCTGATAAAAATAAATCAGCCGAAGCCGAAGAGAAATTCAAATTAATCGCTGAGGCGTATGAAGTGCTCTCAGATAAGAAAAAACGAGATATTTATGACCAGTTCGGTGAAGAAGGCCTTCAAGGAGGGGGTGCCAGTCATAGTGGCTACTCTAATGGATCAGGGCCACACTTTACATACACATTTCATGGAGACCCCCGTGCCACTTTTGCTCAGTTTTTCGGAACTGACAACCCTTTCGAAATGTTCTTTAATATGGGAGGTCTGGGACATCATCACTCAGGTATTTATTAACTTTTTAAAGGATTGCTTTTCAAAAGTTAAAATTAATAATTGAGTCAATCAATGAAGGTATGGAAAGTATCTAGATCATCTTTTTTTATATGACAAATTGAGTTGTGATACTTTTTTGCCAACTTTTCGAAACATTGATTTATTTTTAAATTATTTTTCTGTTGAGTTAATCAGTTTTTTAAAGAAATTTCATTAACACTCAAAGAGTGATAATTAGTTTGTGTTTACTTCAAGTGATTCATTCATTCATTACTACTAAAAAATAAGTTCTTATGATCTCAAGAATAATACATTTTAGTGACAGAATATTAGAGATATAATAAACCACTTTTTATCAGTAATACCCACACAATGTATTACTTTTAGTACTAAATATTCAAACAAAAAATTCATATAAACTCTGTTTTATTCCCCAAAAAAATCCATTAAAATATATTTTATCAGATATAATATCAAATAAGCTAGACCAATCTTTTTAAAAACGAATTGCATCTACATTTATCTAAATTAATTGATTAACGTTAACTACAAAACAGAATATTTGTAAATAAATGAAATGAAATTGAATATCAACAAAATGTCAACAAAATATCAACAAAAAATACAAAATTCTTGTTAATGTAAATCAATTATATTATTTATAAAATTGAGTAAAGGGTCAAATATTTGGAAATAGTTATATATTAGTAATAACTTCTTCTTAATAATTACTAATAAGTTATTATTGAGGAAACATTTACTTCATTTAAGTGTTTCACTGGAATTACTTATTATTTACACTTAAACTGATTTCCAAACTATTATTAAAACTGTTTATTAGTTTATTATTTTAAGAACTTTTTTCAATTTTCAAATAACACCATCTTTTGAACTAAAATTTAGTAAGCAAGGGCAATTCTTATATCTTCATAAAACCTAAGCATAAAAAATGATACGAAAGCAAAACAGAGACAGAATTAGAAAATATTAAATAACTTCTAAATTAAAGTCTTTAACTTTTAAATACAAATTATAAAAATTATAGATTAATAACTAAAAATAATCTCTTAATTGGCTCTAAAGCCTTACTGTTCTCAAAACGGAATTATATATAAGGAATTGTTCGGCAACTGATCTATATCTGACTAAATGCGATAATTTTAACCTCTGATGAGTCGGGAAAAAAAGAAAGTTAAAACCATCATAATTGAAACTAGGTTAAAAAATCATGACAGGGACATAACTTAACAAATGAGTATATAATAGATTTGAGATAATTTTTCAAATCACAAATTATTGTTTGTTTTAAGTGAATGTTTAAAATGAATGTCATATTTTGAAAAACAGGTGAGAATATGATAAAGAGGTGATTGAAATCACGACGACTCGTGAATTCACATAATATTTACTAATAAATGTTTTACTAATAAATAAATGAATACATAATTGTTTGGCCGAAGAAAATCATTGTTTGAAACACTCATTAAATTGTATTTATCGTAAAATAGATGTCGTGCCCCCACTTCGTGATTCATACCCTATTGAAGGACAGGCATTCAATCAATTGAATACATTATATTATTATAAGTTTATTGATTTTTATTTGTTTCTCAAATTATTTTTTATTTTAATTGATTTTTGCCATAATCTCAAAGCGATGTCTTATTAGTAAATCTTTGAATAGAAAGTAATTTTCTACTCAAAAATGTGTTATTGATTTAAAAATAGAAAATGATTCCTAAACTACTCTCACGAGTCGTCACATATTCTTTATATTCTGTGCAGACTATATAACTTCTGCCCACATTTTGTCCTCCAAATCAGTTTTAAATACTGAGAGAACAATATTTTTCGCATCCAAATGAGTAACTCTAATATCAGGTCAAAGTTTTACTTAATGGGTGCAATGAAAGGTCATTTTTTGCTTTTATACTATCATTTTGAGAATACTTTAAATGGAAAATTCAAACCATTTTTTAAAAGTGTTTAAAGTATTGCTTTAAATTAAAGATCTTATTTTATATAAAATATTCAAATAATATTCCTTTTATTTCTTTTTAATCAAAAATTATATAAAAAATAAATAATTTAAAGTTCTGGAAACTTCTGGAAACCAATTATTAATTAAATTCAATTTATGTGGGAGTCTTAAAACACTCATCTCATCAGACTATGTAGTCGTTTCATCTCAATAATGATTATATGTTTTATCATTTTCTCATTTATTATACAAAAATTGTATATAAAAGTCCATTAATTTTATTCGTAATAAAAGGTCAAACAATTTTATATTTTATAAAATTATATGAACTTGTTCAACTTATTGAACTAAAGAGCTTTTAAAATAAAAATAACTGAAAAAACATAATCTTTTTATACTTGAAATGATAAACACAAAACTTGAAAAATATATATACGATGAGTATTGAAGTGTTAGTTTCATAATTATTTGTTTGTATTAGTTTTGAACTAATATTTGATTCACTTAAACATCACTTAAATTAAAATAGAAATAATAAAAACCAATTATTGAATTTTCTAAAACAATCCTAGAATGTTAAATCCTGGCTGACTATTGGCTGACTATTTAATTGAAGCATTTTGTTGTAAAGCCTTTCGTTGAGAATGAATTGACTAAATTAGTTAACTTTTTTACTATAATTTGTTTTATATTTTAATAAAAATAATTTATAGAATGAATGCATGAATGGCTTAACTAATAATGTTTTGTTTCCACAAAAACAGCACATAATATATTTTCGAATATAGGCCCCGGGTTTGGCCTTTTTCATGATTTCGATGATATGGATATCGACGATATGTTTGGTTTAGGCGGACCGTCAGGAAGAGGTGCCAATGCTTTCAGATCACAATCATTTCACGGTAGTTCACCTAATCATGGTTTGGGAGGTGGCAATGGACGTAAAGTTGGTGCTGGAATTCGCCAGGATCCTCCTATTGAACACGACCTCTTCCTCACATTAGAAGAAGTATTGAAGGGTTGCGTTAAGAAAATGAAAATTACACGAAAAGTGCCGAATCCCGACGGAAAGAGCTTTAAAAAAGAAGACAAAGTATTGACTATTAATGTAAGGCCCGGATGGAAGGCCGGTACGAGAGTGACATTTCAACGCGAAGGCGATCACAATAGTTCAACGATTCCGGCAGACATTGTCTTTATTATAAGAGATAAACCTCACCCACAGTTTAAAAGGGATGGCGTCGACATTAAATATACGGCAAAAATAACTTTAAGAGAGGTCTGTATTAAAGGCATCACTTTTTAAATAAATTTTAATAAATTATTTGTCATAAAAGGCTTTGTGTGGCTGTAAAGTGAATGTTCCCACTTTAACCGGTGATATAATACCGATGAGAATTAATGACATCGTTAAACCGACCTCATGGCGACGGGTCACAGGTCATGGCCTTCCTCACGCTAAAGATACCTCCAAAAGGGGTGATCTCGTAGTCAACTTTGATATTAAATTTCCCGATTCTCTGACTGAAGACACTAAACAAATATTATGGGATTGTATTATACCTTAATATGATATCCCAATCAAATGACTGATTCATACATTCAGATTCTGCTCTTTTCATAGAAGAGTTTTGTTGACTTTTAATGCTTTAATTTGTTATAAACTTAAGTAATCAAATGAATCTCTTAATTCATTTTAGAATTTCTTTACTTATTTTCAAATAAAAATGAATTTCGATTTATTCAAAAATTCTAAATTAATATACAGTCGATACACAATTATAAGACTTCAGTAATTGCAGAGAATTTTAGGGATTATAATTGTGTAAGTTTAGACTTAATAACTGTTTTGGGGTTTACAATCTAGGGATAATAATGGTGTAAGTCTTATAACGGTAGGGATTATAATTGTGTATTGACTGTACAATTAATAATTCTATTGAAAAATATAAAAAATTTTCGACAAATTTGTTTAAGGAATAAGCTCTTTGTACAACCATGCTAAAACATGAAGAACTATGGTTATTTTGGTATACATTCCTTACATCGTTCTAAACAAAAATATACCTATATAACCATGGTTCTTCCGAGAACAAAATTATCTTTTTGTTTAAACTTATAACAAGTCAAGTGATCAAAGAATTTAGTAAATTTCAAAAGGGATTTTCATAGGTATAAAAGAACAAGGTTATATTTGTAAATTTTTAAATTAAATAAATTCCAAAAGAAATAAATTTAAACTATTATAATGTTTGAAAATTTAATTTATTCTACTATTATTAAAGACAAGATCATTTTTAATTAATTTCTTTAAGTGCATTCATCATAAGCAGTGATTGTCTGAGGGAGGGGTCAGGTTTGTCAAACAAACAATTATTATATTCAAACTTTAATCCAAATAAATAGTAATCTTAATGCTTACATTTTTATCCCTTTGTTATTGTTTGTATTAGTTTTAACCCTCTGTTTGTCCTGGTATATGCCTACAATTGCTTGAAGTTAACGTCTTTTCACTAGGGCCACAGCGTCCTAACGATCTTAGAGACGGCAATCATTGATCATATAATATATTAAATTTATGTCACCCATAATAAAAATGACCAGAGTGGAATTTTACTTTAAAATAATATATTAAACATTTAAATCAAAATTAAAGTATTAAAAATATTATCACTTAATATAAGAGATAATATTTAGAGATAAGAACTCAGAATTAATGATAATCTTAATACAAATTTAGATAAACCAGAGTTTTAGAGAAGTGATTCATTTCTATTGAATTATCTCAAATTCATTGACCCTTTCTCTCAACAAATTTCTAATAACTTTGAAAATTTAATCAAAACTCAAATCTTAAATAATTATTGGATTAAATATTTACAAAACATTTTCATTTAATTCCACTTTAAGACTGAATTTCCAAAATTTTGGGAATTTTGTATTACAAACAAATTTTGGGAAAACAACGAGAGTCCAGTATATAAATGATGAGTTTCTAAACACTTAAACTCAATTTCAGTTTCAAACTCAGTTTCACTTAAACTTTAAAAATTATTTTAAAGAAATTAAAAATGTTTTCAAACAGAAAATTATTATTGATTTTAGTTTTGGTGGCATTAAATTCATCGGTATCTTCACAATTATGTGAGTCTTCCTTCAAATTTTATTTAACCCTTTAATAAAACATTTTTTTTATTAAAGCATTTGGAGTGAACCATCATTCTGGACTTCCATTTGCTATTTTGGGTCATCCCAATCACGGCCATCATCATCAACAACACCACCACCACCACCACCATGGCCACCATGACCACCATGACCACCATCGACACCATCATCGCACAATTGAAGAAAGTTTTAGCGATGGATTCGACTATTGATTCTTTTAAAGCATTTTCGTCATATTATAAGAATTACATTCATTTCAGTTTTCAAAATTAAATTAATTCTTAATTTATTCAAACATTTCATAAATAAATTGATTGATAGAAACCATTACAGTTTTGTAATTAATTTTTCAATTATTGTCGAAATTATTTTATTAAATTGAATACATATTTGTTTACTATTGAACTGTAAGACAACATTAATTCTAATATTATTATTTCATATTTTATTATATTTTCAAGTAATGAGTCTTTTAAACCTTTTTTAGAAAATAAACAAAATTTGTTGCAAACATTGAATTCTATAAATTTTAATCAATTTATAATAATATAAACATAATTTTTAAAGATTAATACAAAACATTTTAAATTGAAATATAAATACAATAATTTTTACATTTTCTATAATAACAGATTTATTAAAATACAATAAATGATTTTAATCAAGATTATTAATTTTTTATATTTGCTAAAATTGAATTTGAATGATAAGAATAGTTTTTAGTTGATTAAGATTTTTTATACATGTATTTATTGATAAACTTTAAAATTTTTGTTATTATTATGAATTTACTTCGAAAATAATGAAACATTTGAGATAAGTTGGACTTAAAGCCATTAATTTACTTTAATTTACTTTAGAGACAACAAATTAATTATTTGGAAATAAGACATTTCGCAAAAAGTCTCTAATTCTGTGAACTATTGGTTTAGGTGTTATTATTTTCACTTGTGGTTCTATATAACCCTGTTCAGATTCAGATGCTATGTGGTCAGCATATAGTGAAGAGGGAAACAGTCGAAGGTTATGTGAACTGTCTATAAACTTATAGTAAGCTTTTTGAGGAAATTCACCAAATGAATGGTGAGACAATAACCCATTTCCGGGAACGGGACTAATATTTTCTCGGATTAAGTGTTCATTAATTTGTTGAATATTTTCTTTGTTGGGTGTTCTAAAACTAGTTACTTTAGTAGAAAGTGTTGTTTCACCAAATGGTCGAACTATAGAAATGGGCGATAAAATAGGTCTCCATTCGGTTCCGGATAAGTTTGAATCTAAAACCTGTGGACTGTATTTATTTTTTGATATTTCGGTCACTTGTGATGTAATTTCAAGTTTTCTATGAGTACTAATGTTTCCATTATTTGGTGGCATATTATGTTTGTAAAGGTCTAAGTCTTGTGTCTCAGATTTTGTTAAATTCATAGGAATATTGGTATTCGTATTAGTTTTATATATAGATTTCTTATCGGGACTCATACCAAATGTTTGTCGTATATTTTCAGTAACTAATTGTAAATCAATTGTTTTATTAGAATTTAAAAATGAATTGAATTTGTCGTTCATTTGATTGAATTCCATATGAGTTTTGTTATGCAAATCTTCGATATAATGAATAGCATTGAGTTGTGACGGCCTTTCATTCAAATTATGGTTATTTATATCCTTTTGATTCATATTTTCATCGCTAACTTCAAGATTGGCATTAGTTGTAACAAATAATTGTTTGTTATTATATGTGACCACCGGTTCTTCAAATCGGTGTTTCGGTTTAGTAGAGGTTCTGCTTTGATCTTCAACTTTGCTGTAGTGAACAACTATAGAGTCGTCCAAATCTTTAGAATTAAACTCTCCGTTTGTTATAATAGGTGTTTCCAAAAGTTTCTGTTTCTGAATAAACATTTGTTTGTATGGCTCCCCATAAATCGTTTCAACCGTTGGCTCTAAATCACTATAAGATTGAGTTAAATGTTGTTGATATTCATTCCAAGTATCAAATTTTGTGGTCTCATTCTTCGAGAATAAAGCTTTGAGACTATCCTTAACTTTGAAATCAATTTTATTAAATTGAGGCAAACCTTCGGGAGACAAGTGTTTGACATTTAGATTAGTTGCCATTAATTCAAAATTAGGCGAACTCTCACTCGAGAAGACATTGTCACCAATTGGATCAACGATGGGATCATTTGTTTTATAATCATTTATTTTCGATACAAAATCTAAAGAGTCATCAAAAGCATATCCGAAGTTTGAGAAAGTTTTGTGTTTATTATTAATAGTTTTTATATTGTTATTCGTATAATTGGGTTTCAAGTTATGTCCGGAACGCGGAAAAAGTTGTAACAATATTTGCGACATTTGCTTGACTTTTGGCACTTCTAAGTTTATGGGAGAACTTTTCAATATATTAGTTAACATATCTTTCAAATGATCAGTGATTGGACCTCTTCTATCAGCCGGTAATGAATTTGAGGAATGTTTTACATTATTATATTCATTATTATTATTATTATTATTTATGTGAAGAGAAATACAAAGATTTACAAAAACCAATAAAAGAAAATAAGCCGAGAATTTGAATCTTTCAAATCTCATTTTGACAAACATTACTAAAATTAAATTAAATATCAATTCTTAACTTTAACTTAAAAACACGGATTCATAACATTTTAGTTGAATGATATGATTGAATTCTATATATCAAACATTTATTATAAAACTTCAATAGAATTGATGAGTAAAATGGATATTAACAGAAACAGAAACTTCAAACTAAAACAATTGTTTGAAGTGTAGTTCAAACCATTCATTAAAAAACGAGTTTTTGTAAATAATGATTAAATATTATATAATAGTTATATAACTGAGAAGTTTCACACGAAAACCATACTTTCATTTCAAATGATTAACTTATTAATCGAAAGACAAAACTTAAGATTCTAAGACTCAGAACAAATAAAAATAATTAGAAAAACTAATTACAAAAAATGAGAATCAAAGTCAGGAAAACTAAAAACTTTTAAACTTTAAAAACCCATTCGATCTTCAAAACCTTTGAAGAAAAACTCATTTTGTTTGAAATGAGTGGAAAAATCCATTTTTAGCTCTTTTTTTCAATTTTTATGAACTAATTGTGTTTAATGTTTAATGAATTTTTAATAGCCATCAGAACCTCGACTACAAGAATAATGTATTTTTTAAATTTGCTGATAAAGAAATTGTTTAGAGGAAACACATCAATGATTTTGAGCTCAATATTATTGTTTGACAAAAGTTAATCGAATATAAATACATATAATGTATAATAATTATATCGATTTTCATATTTTAAAAACTTCTTCAATACTAATGATTATATGAATTGAAGCGATTGACTCTCTTTTCAAAGAAGCGAAACACAGAATACATTACTTTTAATTAAGTATTTACATTATTTAAAACTTAAACAAGCATTTCCTCTTGATCACTATGAAAATTAATATTTTCTAAACAAATAAATAATTTATATCATTTTAATACTTTAATTTTATTATAATTTTTATTTGAAAAAATGTAAATTTTATTATCGAATTAATTTTGGTTATTGCCATGGTCATACTCTTTAAAGACAGAAATCTAGTAAATAACATATAATTAATACGTTAATGACTAAAATGTTTATGAGACAAACCAAATGTTCATTTTTTCATTAATTATAAGAGAAGTATATAATGAGATTTACATAATTTGGGAACGATTTGAGTCAAATTCTGATAACAACATAAATATCTGTTTTTAAAAATCTGTTTTTGTGTTAATTTGAAAATATCGTGAAAATCATTACTTTAGTTAATGTTTTTAAAAATAGTTTTTTAAGAAAAGAATTAAAAAAAATTGAGTCCTTCTCTTGTTTTCCAAAATGATTTACTTTCAAACACTTTTGGGTTTTAATAATTTTGATATGATTTTGATATAATGAATGCTTGAAATGATTTAAATACATTTATTTAAATAATAGTTAATTATATTTATTTTTAATATTAATTTCTTATTATAGAATTAAAAAAATATAAAATGTAAAAATGTCTCAATTTGTTAATTCTAAGAAAATAATGATTTCTAAAAATTATTAAAATTCAGTGATATCTCTCTCCCTCTCTGTCATCAATTGTAACAAAAACAAAAAATTTTGAATATCTATTAAACATAAATTATTCAAATGATTTCTATCAAAAGTCTGTCAAAAATTTCATTAAAACCAATAAATTACTGATTTATTTAAATAATTCATAGCTTTTAAAATGTATTTATTGTGAAAAAAATAAAAAATAAGATTAAGAAAAAGAGGTGAACCTTAAATGATAAATACATTTATAGAATATTTATAATTGGAGTAATGTTTGACTAAAAAATAGTAAAAAAATAGTTCTCATATTTTATAAAATATAAAAAATGTTGAGTTATAGGTTATATCATACACATGTATGTCTCACAGTTTATATCCATTTTCAAAAACAGAATCGAATAAAATATTGAACATTTGGAAAACAATAGAGATAAATTATCTCAGATAACCATGCTCACTTACTAATTCTATTATTTTGTTGTCTATGGTTTTATAAGGGATATAGTCATAACTTATGACTCATAAGTAAGGATGTTAGTGCGTAACGTTACCAAAATTACATTGAAAATTACAAGGTAATTTGTAACGTTACCACCAAGCAGGGATGGCCAAAGGCGGCCGATCCCAGGGGGGTATACCCCTCCCTGGACCAAAAAAACCTCAACAGACCTAGT
>JAQFZM010003441.1:0-11107 GCA_034695785.1 Galumna obvia
ATTCTGTTGACCAAGCTGAATTTCATGATACTTGTTATTTTTCATTATCAGAGGGACAGTTGGCGAGACTTCCTATTTAGAAAATTCTTCCAACACAAACAACAAAAATATATTTATTGTAAAGAGCTTAACAACCAAGTTCATTTCAAAAGATGGAATACCAGGATTATTATAATTTAAATAATTTAGTTTTTGAACGAGCAAGAACAATAATTGAGTAGTTACTACATTTTAAAAAATGCGATAAAAAGCCAAAAATAAGTGTCAGATTCCCCCCTTTTATGTCTCATTTAATGAATTTTTGGGGAAAAACTCCAATACTTTGTGAAGATATCAATGATTTAATGATTATTTAAAGAAATTCTGTTTATTTTACTTTAATTAGAAAAATCTTAATAAATAGAAATTAATTCAATCCTTACTTTAATAAAACCGTAATTTATGTGAGAAAGCGGTCAAAAGAGTGTTTCGTAAATCCCTTTCCGTTTACAACAATCTCTCATTTGGCGTCCGATTCAGTGTAAGTCTTATTTAATTTAATTTAATTTAATTTAAAGTAATTTTTTAAAACATTTAAACAAATTTTCTAAATTATGAAAATTAGTGAAAAGGTGTGACACCTTTTTGTAAATAAATAACTGAAAGCAAACATTTTTATTGATTATTTATAGAGTTGTGCGAAACACGTGTTAACCGATTGTATTGTTTTTTAGGTTAACTTTTGTTACAAATTATAGTTAAACTTCGAGATGTCGGGAGGTTTAGGAGTTCTGTCCCTTAAACAGGAAGACGTGGCAAAGTTTTTGTCGTGTAATACACACATCGGTTCCAATAATTTGGACTTTCAGATGGAACAGTATGTCTACAAAAGACGTTCTGATGGTATGTCTTAATAACTAATTAAATAAATGTCTTATTTTATAATTTCTATTTAAAAGGCGTTCATATAATAAATCTGCGGAAGACGTGGGAAAAGCTATTGTTGGCCGCGAGAGCTATCGTTGCCGTCGAGAACTCGGCTGACGTTTGTGTAATCTCTAACCGACCGTACGGTCAAAGAGCTGTCCTTAAGTTTGCGTCTGCGACCGGCGCCACACCCATTGCCGGCCGATACACTCCGGGAACGTTCACTAATCAAATTCAGGCCGCATTCAAAGAGCCCAGACTTCTGGTAATAACTGATCCACGCGTCGATCACCAGCCAATAACAGAGGCCTCTTATGTGAACATTCCTGTCATTGCCTTCTGTAATACGGATTCGCCCCTCCGTTACGTTGATATTGCGATTCCGTGCAATAATAAGGCCCCGCATTCTATCGGTCTTATGTGGTGGCTATTGGCCAGAGAAGTGCTACGACTCAGGGGTTCAATCAGTCGGGAGACTCCCTGGAAAGTAATGGTCGATCTTTACTTTTTCCGAGACAGTGAAGAGCAAGAAAAAGAGGAACAGGTGGCTCTGGTTGGGGCCGATCGTCTCATTAAAGCGCCTACAGATGAGGCCTATAACGATAACTGGAATACCACCGAAACCACTGAAGAACCGATTATTGCTGCGACTGAACCGGCGCTGCCAACAATTGCCAGTACTATTGCTGCGGCGGCGGCCGTCGTCACCACTCAACCCAATGATTGGAACACACAAATGAATGACGAATGGAATACTACTGAAGCGACCAAAGATTGGGGAACCACTACTTCTGATTGGACCGCTTAAGACTTTACTATATTCTTATAGTAATCGAAACAGAATTAAGTTTTTGGAAAATAAATGATTTTCTAAATTGGATTCAATTTTATTTAATTTAAAAACAATTTTAACGTAAATTTAATTCAAAATGTGTTCAAACGGTCAGTAAATCGATTGAAGTAAATTCATTGTACTTCTGCTTAACCCCAATCTCTGGCTTTGTTTCGATGTCTTCAGTCTTTGGACTTTTTTTTGCCGACTTTTTACAACTTTTACATTTTCTAATCTTTTTTGAGGAATACTTCTCATAATTGCCTAAAAGTTCATCACTGGAAGAGTCCTGTTCTCCTTTTGATGAAGAGTTCTGTTCTCCTTCTGATGAAGTATCGATGTTTTGTTTCTCTTTTTCCAAAGACTTTACTTTTAAAGATTTACTTTTTTTATGCAAACCCTTTTTCGGTGGCGAGTCATCACTCGAGTTGTTTGATTCAGAGGTATCGGTATTTGAGTGACCACCAGAACCACCATTCCCTCCTTTACTCGGATTTGAACTAACATTTGATTGATTACCAAATTTTAGACCAATTATGAACGCAATACTGACTAAAATTATAGTTAATATCAGATATAAAATGACTGACATTTCGATTCAAATCAACGATTTAAGACTTGATTTAAATTTTGATTCTTTAGTTATTTATTTGTTATAAAATAATAACTAATATGCGCGAGGCATAAGTGGGGAGAGAGAGAGAGACAGAGAGAGAGAGAGAGAGACAGAGAGAGAGAGACAGAGAGAATTGTTAGAGACGTTTTATTACTGAAAGGCATATTTTAAAAATAAATGAATCGGAAATTTTAATTAATTGAAAAAAAGTAAATTTTATAATATTTTTAGAAAATTTTAATAACTTATTGAGAAAATGACAAAAAATTGAAAAGTGTTTATTCTTCGGTGAATTTACATATTGTTCTAAACAATGATATGAGTGATTACATGTGTATACAAATGTAGATCTAATTTACGTCTTTAGTTTTGAAAATACTTATCGAGTTTAGCGAATATATTGCTTATAGTTTTGACAGTTTATGTGTGACATCACTTAATAAGAATTTTAATTACAATTTAAAAATATAAAAACTATTTACACGAATAACTTTTCTTCAAATCCATTGAAATTTCAATTTCCAAAAAAAGTATACTATTATAAAGTATTAATAAAGTTTTTGATTCTATGAAAATATTTTTAATGATAAAGTGTTAAATCGATTATAATTGGAATTAATGTACATTTTTATGGATGACTACAACTTAACCCAATTCTAATATATATATATGATATATAATATATCTCTCACGAGGTTTGAGTCCATTCATTTAAGACTAGATTTAGATAAACTTAATAGTGGTAACCATTGGGAAAAGGAGGAAAAAAGAGGAGTAAAGGGATATAGAGAAAAGGTTAGGGTTGTGTCAATTTTATTAATTCTAAATGAATGATATATTCTTTTCATTTTTGGTATTATTTAATGAATAAATGAATTTCTATTTATATTTATTTGTTTTGATATAATTATGTATTAATTAATCAAAAGAGTTAACAATACATTAAATTCATTAAATATTTAGTGAATTATATGAAACGATTTAATCGATAGGCGTTTATAACGATATGGTTATTATCACAGTTAGATCTGAGTCCCAAAAGGCAACGGATGTGGTGAGCACTCAGTCAAAACATGTTTACAATCAAATGATAAATAAATTTCTAGGCTTTAATCAAACGGTTTCTTCTACTGAATGTGTTCTATGAATAAGAGGTGGTCTTCCCTTTTCTATGAAATTATTTAAAATCGTTAAAATATTATCAACTTTTTTGTCGATTGCACTCATTTGTTGTTCCATTCGGTAGAGTCGAGTCCCAATTGGTATGCATTTCATACCTATACTCAAATGAGAACCCGGTTTTCCTAAAGTCTGGTCAAGTCTTTCAAAATAGAATTTATGAGTCGACTATTTACAAGTGTTTCAATGAATACCTTCTCTGCAATTCCTTAATTCTAACCATCATATTTAGATGACCCTGACTATATTGTTCGATAACATCGCGAACATCATAAGGTTTCCTTGCTTGTTGGAATTTGCGTCGAGCCACAAAATATTTGATTTTTCTGATGCCTCGAATGGCGTTCTTATGGGCTTCGGTTAGACTTTAAAACAAGACTTTCATTACTTACAAATTAATAATTTATAGGAAAATATATAAAAATAATGAAATTATTTCTGTATTTCAATTCAACGAATTTCTGAACTTATGTTATGAGAAAATATTTAATAAATAATTTAAGTTATTTCTTATATTTTGGAAAATAACAAAAACAGATATTTTAAACGAATTTTTAGTTAAATTCATAAAATGTGACTCTTTTTCTATTTTACTTTCCTTTCATAAGAAGTGAAGTTAACATAAAATAAATATTCTGTTCGTCGAAACACATAACTTTGGTTTCGCTTGAATTTTGAATAATTGAAAAATTCATCAAAAAAAAGCTTCAATTTGTTCTCAATATAGAAAACGTGCGAAATATGTCATTGATAATAATGGAAGGGCTGAGAGGTATGTCATCTGTCATAAAAAACTAGTCATACATTATTCGAGTGTCAAATATTGATTCTGTCATTAATATTCTCTGAAATATAACTCCGAAAGCATTTAATGTTTTGCGTTTATATATATACAGATTAAAAGTATTACTATTTTTGTTAGTGGCACAGGTATGTCAAGACTGGTATTAACATTTGTCTCTATCACGAAAACCAATTAATACATAATAGTTTATATCTGTTCCGAAACAAATTTAATGGATTTTAGGTCTAAATATTCAGATTAAAGGAAAGGAGAAAATCAATTCGTTAAATGTGAGACGAATACTGTTTTTCAAAGGAGAGATAACAAGTTTTATCACTCTCTTAGTATAACTTTAATTGAATTTTCTGTAGAACTAATTTCCTGACTCAGATAACTATTTAATGGTTAAAAAAGTGATAATCCCTAAGACTTAAAGCTGTTCTCAGAACTAATAAAATTACTTTTTTTTATATAATTAACTGAATTAAAACCATATTTTCATCGGAAATTCAAAAAGAGTTTCAAAAAATTACTTTTGAACGGTAGCTATACTTCTGGGTGGCTCATCAGGGTCATTATCCATATCATCTGAAACAACGTCTGTACAAAATCCGGAAACAATATTATGATTGTTGTTGTTTGAAGAGGTTGGTATAAATCGACTGTCCTTTCTCACTCTATTGGCACTACCTTTCAATTATATTAATAGTATTCGACAATTATTTGATCGAAAGTAAATTATGTGATACAGACTGGCTTTTGGCTCTTCTAAATAGACGGGAACCTCCAACGGGGGCTTATTCTGAGCATTATTTGAATTTGGTTGAAGAGTAGTTGTGTACAATGGATTCACTCCTCCTGTTGTGTATGGATTGGGACTATTTGGGATATTCTCAAACTTAGATTTTGATTTTTTCCTCCTGAGAACACTGGCCTTTTTGGCCACTTTACTCAAAGGAGTGCTGGGAATACATGTTTGCGACTGTTGTATGCCTTCACTCGTATGTATTTTCCAAGTGGCCATTGAATTGAAGTGCGGTTCTGCCGCATGACATCTCCACATACACTTATAGTACAGAATATGTTTATAATTGGTCTCAGGACTCAACTGATGATCTGACAAACCTGTATAAGTGTAGCCGCAGCCGGTATTTGACGGTTGAAATGTTTTTGTCTTTGTTTTTGTTGGACTTTTAGCGCAAATCCTTTCAATTATTCAAACGAATAAGAATAGAGTTGTCATCACTTAAAGCATTACCTGAGCCTAGAATTCCCTGAGATTTAAAGCATATAATTTTAGTATTAATCGGAATAAAAACTTGTCTTAAGTTAATACTCACTGCCGGCAAAGCGAAGAATGAAATGGCGAACACCGAGAAACAAGAGGCTACTATTTTTCCCATCCAAGCTATTCAAAACATAAACAACCTTGCTTATATAATTCTTTCAAAAACAGAATATTTTGATAAAAACAGGGATGTCTAAATAGAATGAGCATGGTTAAATGCATTGAAATCTTTTTATCGTTTATTATTTTGAAATTTTATAAAAAGAAATCTTTTCAGTTCTAATTGAAAGGTATGTATATGTTGTTATACATATTCCAAGTGGTAATAGTTTGGACATCCCTTGTGTTAAAACTTTATGAAGTGTTTGCATACATTTAGGCACAGTATCGCCATATCCTATTGTCGTTACAGTTATCTGTTGAATGGAAATATAAAATCAATTTTTGAGAGTATTTTAAGTCAATATTTGCAATAAATTTAATATTATTTTTGAAATTAAATAAAACACTGAAATATTCAAATGTAATCCTAAAATAATTAATGAAATTTCTGTTTCCAACGAAATCTATGATTAATCAAAAAGCATTTCATGTATTGTCAGTGTTTGTCATATATTATGTCATAAATTTGTCAGAAATGTCATATCAATAGAATCGGTTAACAAAAGAAAACTCAGTTTCTATTAATAGAAATATTTCTCTTTTGATTCACAAAATAAAGACTTATCTGAATAAGTGTTCCAATTATTGCCAAAAAAGCATATTCTGTGCCCTATTATAAACAGAATAGAGTTGAACAGAATTTAGTTTATAATAGAGCACAGAATGAATGATAAAAGAACACTAAACTGAGTCAGTGTTAACTCTATGATTGAAAGCTAACAAAAATAGGATTCAAATATTAAATAAAAGGTTAGTCCATAGCAATCATTAATTTCATGGAATACAAGTATTGCAAAATTAGTGAAACTATTCACTTTAATCTAGGATATTTTGACCTAACAAGTAAGTTTCATTTATTTCTAATAAATGAAATAAATATAATTAAATGTCAAATAAAACCATTAATTAGTAAATTAAATGATGATTAGTATAATAATAAAAGTTATGACTTACGACTCCCCACCACAACGCGTCCGCATAGCTTTGGAAGTCTGACTTTGTTTTACCGGGTCTGCCGTCAGGAGTGATGACCACTTCATCTTTTTCTGCCAAATACATAAAATATGACGAAAATATAAGACCCAAAAAGCCTATATATAACGTTGTTATCAATTCCTATCAAATATTGAATAAATTTTTAAAATAATTTTTCTGTTCGAATAAAATTTATTTTGAAAATAAATTTCAATTTAGAACAACCTGTCGGTGAACGAACACTACAGAGCCAAGTAGTCTCCAGGTACCACCCTGTCTGTCCACGTGCAACATTCGAAGGATTTGTAGAAAACGTATTCCTCTAAAAAAGTTTTTTGAAAAATGATTTGAAGTGAAAGTAAGTTATAAATTAAAATATCTAAAAATGTATTTATTTTTCTATATATTTATATTAAATTATGGAAAGAAATTTAATAAAATTGTCATCATTTTTACTTAAAGAGAAAGCAATTGATATTTATTTATTTCATTTTTCAATAAATGATTTATTTGAGTGTCATTTATGTATTGACTCAAAAAAGTTAATTTAAGTTTAGATTCGATATATTTGTGTCGTTCAGATGTTTGTCAGTAATTAATTATTTACAGCGAATACAGAAAAGCTCTCTATTTATCTTATTTTTAATTGATTGCTGACTAAAAAGACCAAACTTAATGACTTTTGCACTGATTTTTAAAAAGATGACTTTAATCCAATCTATAAAATCAACAAATATTATTATATAACAAAATTATTTTATAAAATAAATCAATATAATCAAGATCATTTCAAAAATGAGTTTAATTGTCTGAAAGAGTTATGAATTTTCAAATTATTGTCATTTAAAACTAAAATATAAGTAAGCAAGGTGTTTTCAAATATTTTACCAGAATTTGAATCAAATGTCATATAAATTCATTGAAAATATTTATGAATTAATTATTAGACATCAAATATAGTGAAAGACATTTAATAATTTCCATTAAATGTGGAAAAAAACAATTTAATTATTATCTAAAAGTATTTTGAGTAATCAATTAAGGTTTAGAATGGCAATAATGAGGTGTTCGCACACCAAACACGAAATGCATCTGTTTAAATTTAATATAGGAATCTAGTAAATATTGTTATTCTAAGCATTTGTTATTTTTTAATTAAATATCATTTAAATGATTTATTCACTCAAAAAATCACTAAAAATGAAATCAAAAATTAATTATTAAAAGGTTTAACACATTATTCATAGATTGAGCCAATTTTCATTAGAATATATTCTCAGTTAAGGACTATTTAATTATAGAGAACTATATATTCACTTCATTTACGTATTGTTTGATTAGATCTGTTGTTATGCAAAACCCAATGTTATATCAAATATGACTTTTGTCTAACAAACGAAATAATGTTTGTTTTCATCTGTTTTTCTACATTTTTAATTCAAAATCTCTTTATTTCATTCAATTCTGATTTCATTCTAAAGAAAAATATATTATTATTTGAGAAAAGAATTTAAGTTTTTATTTGAATGCATTCCTTCAATCAGTTGTCAAATGATTTTTTTCGAATAAAATTATTTGGAAATTATTTTATTGAAAGACTAGAAATTGAATTCCAATAAAAATGTGACTAAAAGCAATGGTTTCTTCAAAATCAAGAATAGGTATCGATTTTGAATAAAATCTATCAGAAGTTGAAAATAATTCTTGAAAATGAAATTCAATTTATTTTTACTCAATTCATAGGATTTTCAATTCATAAAAATCGATAGAAAGCAGTTTTTATATAAAATATTGAAGTAATATCAGAGACATTATACCTGATGGCAGAGGTAGCGAACACCTGTCCATTGGAGCCGACGGCAATTACTACAATAGAGGCCACCACTACTATCAGATCTAAACAAGAATTGAATTATTGGAGTAAAACTAAATTTTAAGGGAAGGATATTTTAAATACTATACCGATCACTGAAATGGGTTTTCTGGCAAACCTGAGTCGTCCCCAAAATCCCATATACTTGGATCGACATCCGGCAGCCCAGAGTCGGACAGTATATTCTATGCCAAAGAATATCACGAGAACCGCTTCCTTTCATTAATGAAACAAAAATAAAATCATTAATTTTTATTGATTTTCGATATCACATAAGTTTTCAATCACTTCACCACTTATTTCACTGAATTCAATGCATTCTTATAAAAACAATCACTTTATGGGCTGTAAATGTCGTCAACAGATTTCATAAAAATGTTTTCCATTAAAGAATCCAATCTCTCTCTCTCTCCCTCCCTCCCTCTCTCTCTCTCTCTCTCTCTCTCTCTCTCTCTCTCTCCCTCCCTCCCTCCCTCCCTTCCTTCCTCTCCATTTGAATTCATTCTCAATAAAAAAAATTCCTTAAAATTGAATTCTGAATAAAAATATGTTGAGTTTAAGTAAATAATTTTAAGATTAGAAGAAGTTATGCCATCAAAGAATTTGATGAAATTTTAGAAATTTGATGGAAATTCTGTGTTTGAATTCATGAGAATTAGATTTTATTGTTCATCCGTTGATTTTCTTTTAAAATTCATTACGAAAATTGTTATTCTTTTGATTCAATAATTACTTAAATTTTGAAATTAATTTTCTTTTGATTTGTTTTTACAAAAATAGTTTATTCAATTTTAATGATTCTAACCTAGAACATTTAAAATTATCAAGGGAATTAAAGTCATATGACTTGATTTATCATGTTAATATACTTATCAATTTAAAGTGAAAATCTATTCCATATTTAATGTAAAAGAAATGTTTGGACCCAAAAAATATTAGAATTAATAAAATAAAATATAAGTGAAAAGTAGAGTGAAGTGACTGGAATGACATACCATCCAGAATAGGGCTCCCATTGCAAAGTCTGAGTACTGTTCAATAGTGGATAAGACGCTGAATATCAGACAAATCAAAACCACTAAAAAACTAAAGAAAGGTTTGAAATGTCAAATGACTATCAATTAAATGATTGATTAATAAAAGTTCTTACACTGAAAAGTGGTATACAAAGCATTTCCATCCGGTTGGCCGCTCCAAAAAGTTATAAACTCTGCCCTGAAATGTCATTTTAACACTTTTACGTCCATCACGTAATGCATATCTGGATTCCCAGGACCTCAACATTTTGTAAATTATTTAATAATTCATAAATAATGAAAAAAATATATCAAACCTATCAAAGGTAGCGATAGGTACACCGCATAGGAAAGGTTCAGAATTGAGCAGTGGTGCTGTTCCGCTGTCAATATTATTAGAGTTGGCTGTGCTCTCCAATAGCGGTTGACTCGAATCTTCAGTCATTGGTATTCCAGATTCTGTTCTGGAGGTCAGATCCACTAAATTCATGTCGATTTTAATTTTGTTTTGCTTGAATTCATCGGATTTATAGTTATTTAAGTTTATATTAAAGGCTTTCGTTTTAAAGGAATTATTACTTTTGGTAACAAATGAGGTATACATTCGACAACTGTTTATTAACTTTAATGTCAAATGTCTCGGATGTACTTAAAACCTAAAAACAAAAAATATATAAGTTTAATGATCTTGCTCAATAATAATTCTTTTAATACTAAAAGATAGTATTATAATAAAAAAGCTTAAATTGGTTTCTATAAGCATAACAACATATAAGCTCTAATAAGAATTTGTAGAAATCATTAGTGCACCTAGATCAAATACATTTTACATTTAATCCTCAATTAAAATTGTTATTATCTAGATACTTTTACAATAGTTTTCATTTACATTAAAATTCAACGATTCAGTCATTAGTACTTTTTATTACTCGAAAAATTGATTATTATTTACTTGGACCAAATTAACTCTCCAGGGTATATACTTTTATTGAAATTTAAACTTTGTTCTAAAATGAGCTTGGTGGTCTCATATTTTTTATTGATATCTTTAATACTTGTTTTATGTTAATATGATAATTCAATTTTAATATCATATTGTTTTGAAGTGACAAAACTTTTAGATCTCTTTAAAACATTTGTGTATTTTTGTCGACAAATTTAATGAAATGAATTTCATTTGAAAAACATTTATTTTGACTGTCTTTTTAAGATCGAGGACATTTAATTGGAATTAGATCTAAGTTAATTCATTTATGTTTATTCATTTCGACTCATTTCGAAGAGTTTAAAATATTTTACAAATAAATAATGAAAACACTGCACATCATTTATACCTTTGCCTAAGAGTTAAAATCTTTGGCTATTCCTGCATCAGATATATCCATAATATCATATCAGGGATGGCAAAAGACCGAGGTCCAAGGGGGGGTATAAGGGTAGGGTATTTTGGTCCGAGCTAAGGGGGGTATAAGGGGG
>JAQFZM010003442.1:0-11104 GCA_034695785.1 Galumna obvia
TATTTGTCTTATATTATACCAAACCTATTGATATGAACCGATTTTTTTGTATAACATTTTACAAAATTCAATAAAACTACCCTTCCCTTAGAGTTACCAAGCTTAATTTTGTGTCACTAATTAAGAATAAAAAACCGCATAATATACTCTAAGAACAACTCATTTGTTCAAAAGAGTCACGAATTAGAGGCCTTTGTTTGACCAAACCTATTGGTAAGACGCGCACTGTATCACCAATTTTAAACTAAATCAATTCGAATTTTCAAAATTTTGAAATTAGCAAGCTTATTTTTTCTAATCTAATGAGAATATTGAAAAACACAAAAACACGTATCTAATCAATTTTGATCTAGATTTTAAAAAACATAAAATAAATTAATATCTATAACATTGTTTTAAATGTAAGACAATTTCGATAATATTGAATAATTAGAAAATAACCTAGCTAGATAAAAAATATTTTATTATCATTAAATTTAGACAAAATCATAATGGTGGTTAAAAAATAATTACATTTGAATAAGAAATAGAGAAACAAGAGCAATAAAACGAGTGCTTTCAATAAAAGATTCGAGTGTATACTAAAGGTGAAACATTTAAACTAATTATTAAGTGGATTATTTTTAAATTATCTTGGTAATAGTATTTAATAATGAGATAAAAATGGCCTGAAAAAAGTAATTCCGATTGGAAATTAAAAGTCTTAATATATTTAAAGTTTTTAAAGTTTTAATAAGTTATTAAAATAAATTAGTCAAAATTTTATAATTTGCCATTTATTCACTAAAAATTAGTTATTTTAAACATATGATAATTAGTACTGAAAAATATTTAATTTACCTTGAATAGCGTCTAAATAAAATTATTAATAATTAAATAACAAATTTTGAAAATCATTTAAATTATATTTTTAAATATTTAAAGAAGAAAATAATTTATTTATAATTTTCATTCCGTTCAAATTGCTTAGAGGCAAATGAGTAGTAGAAACAGAATAGATAGTAACAAATATTACCAAGATTCAATTTCAAAGATTAACTTAATTGATTTTATCTTAACATTAAAAAATATAATTTAATATTTATTTTAAAGTAATGTTTGTCTGACTATTTCATCTCTCACTCTATTAATTTCATATACTTTTATTGAAAAATATATTAAAAGTTTAAAAATTATAATTAGTTTACAACAATTATCTAAAAATAATTATTATATAAAATATTTTCATTTATCCTTGTAACAATGGCTTTGTTACAATCAATTAAATGAATTAAACCCTTTAAATGAAAATATAAAAATTGATTAAATATTTATTTATAATTTTACAAATTATACTATTTTTGGAATTCAATTCTCAAAAAATATCGTCAAATTTAGAATAAACGCTAATCTTGGTAGTCATAATGCAAGAAAAATTTAAAAATAGAGCAATTTTAAACTTGAAACATGTAAACGATAATTAAGCAGGTTTAAAAACATAAATGAATCCTATACTGAGAAGGAGATAATCATTTCAGACAGTCCCCCATTTAAATGATCTTGGTCTCTATAGAAAGCTTATAATGTATAGAATTGATAGTTTTAAATATTTTTGGCAAATGGACAATTCTTACAATGAAATTCGGCTAGTTTAAATTGGAATTTAAAGCTTCAAAGAACGATATATTTTGTCCTAATTAGTAAGCAATAGTTAAGTATAGTTTGAAGTTCAAACTTTGAACCTTGCAGTTTTCATATAAACATGAATGTTTTACTCATTTTTATATCAATTTTCATTCTAATTAAGTAAATTCAAATATACGTTCTTATGAAAGCATTGAAAAGTTCAAACATTGCTTTACTATTCCTTACTTATAGAACAAAATTTATCTTTCTTTGAAGCTTTACATGCCAATTTAAACTAGACGAATTTCACGGTAAGAATTGTCCATTTGCCAAAATTATTTTAACCTATCAATTCTATATATTATAAGCGTTCTATAGAGACCAAGATCATTAAATATTAATTAATTTTTATTTGTTTTTAATTTTGTGAACTTTATGTCAATTTTTAAAAACAGATTTCAAAGTTTAAATATATCTTATAATCTCTTCTCTTTTATAATAATTAATTCTCTAAATCTAAGAGTCATTGAAAATTGGGTTTAAATAATTGGTAATTAATTCAAAATATAAGTAAAAACTTAAATTGACTGATGAATAGACATAAAATAAAGGAAAACTCAATGAATACTGTTTTGTTTATTAGAGAAACATTTTTATTCTTATAATTTATGAAAGTCTGATATAAATAACTTTTAAGTTGAGTTAAATATATTTTAGTAAATCTTTATTAGTCTTAATATGAAAAATATACAATTGATATGACTATCAATTTATTTTAATTTTAAAACATATGACGTTCACTGAATCTAATTTTACACATAAATATAAATACGTCTACATATTATTACGCCCACATTGTGACGATTAAATGACCAAGTTTAATGTTAAGTTCAAATTAAAAGCTTAAACTATTGCTTAAATGAAATTATTTTGTGATTTAATTGTAACTCTTAATTATTAGTGTATTTCGTCAACAAATTTGAATAATTGTATCGATGGGAGTGAATGCACAAAAACAAAGACTCGATTCGGCACAACACGAATGTATGACCAAAATTGTGGACAATATAAACAAAACTGAAGGTAAGAATTTTGGGCTCAAAACTAATTTTTATTGTCTTTAAGTATTATTTTGTTGACATTAGATTAACGTATATTTACTCTTATTTTCGATTTTGTTTTGACAAATATTTTTTGAATAATTCAGTGATCGCTCAAAATGTTGAGTCAATATTTATGCAAAAATTTATTATAAAACTCTTTTTTGATGAATATTCCTCTCGAATAATAAAATTGCATTAAGAAATCCCGTTGTGTTGTCGACACAACTCAAACCCTATTAGAATAACAAAAATTGTTTTCAATGTTAAGACTAATGGGCTCTGAATTAATGCACATTTCGTTTGTCTTCTTAATGATTGACTGCTGAGAAGTGATTAATAGGAAAAAACATTCAATATTTAAGTTATTTGTGGCAAACATACAATAGAGGCTTAAATACTATGAGTTCTGTGTTCAACAACACTGATATTGAAGACATTGTATTCCTTCAAATTGACGGACATTAGGCCTGTAGTGCACAGAAGTGTCATTAGAGGAGTCTTTATTAAACATTATATCATACATTGAGACTATAATTTCAGAAACGATGAGATCATGAAAAGGAGTAAATCTGCAAAAATTCTAAAATATAAAGTCTTTAGTCATATATAATAAGAAAAGACAACAAAATTTTTTCTTTCAAATATTTTCGACACAAAAAGAATTTAGTTTTCATTTTATATATTCTCTCAAAAGAATCCTCAAAACCTAATGTCTAAATATCTTTACATTTTAATATTATTCAGACTATAATAGAGTATATTTTGATTTAATATTTCAAATGTAATTTCATTTTTCTCTCGAAAAACATTTCAAGAATCGAAGGCATCAAATATTACTTTAGTATATAATAAAATATAAATAATTTTAAAATCTTTTAAAAATGTTATTTTTGTCAGTTGCAAATCCAGTTGAGCAAGCAAGGGCTTTAGACAATTTTATATTCTCTTATTGGAAAAAGAAATGTATTTAATTCGAAAATTCCATAGTGAAGGTTCATTTTTGCCTCATTTTATATCATTTCACAATTTGGTTTGCATTTTGACTTTGAAATGATATGGATAACACTTTTGTAGTCTAAATTATATAAGATACCTTTTCACTATAACAAGATTGTAATTTTTCAACTGAAATGAAAACTCATATTTCAATTGTATTATCAGAAAAATAGAATCAAATTTCATCGAATCGATGATAAAAAAAGGGTATAAAAAGTGAATGACTATTGAAATAAAATTGAAGTTTACATCAAATTCTATGATATGTTCACAAAAGAGAACACATTTCTAAGACATTAAAGTGTTGCACAACATCTCAACAAATGCGATGCCTTTGAGATGAAAACAATCCCTAAATCTTTCGAATATATGTTTCGAAATGTTATGTAATAAAAATTATCTCAAATTTCAATATTTTCTTCTCTTAAATAAAAGTCACCGTTTCTTAAGATTAAATTCCAGATATAAATAATGATTAAACATAAAAAGGATTTATTATTTTGTTGTTAATCATATCTCCTATTAATCTAAAAAGTAAACACTTTAAAACATTTTTTTAAAAGCTTTTAACATGGTCATTTAAAGATAATCTATTAATTTTAAGATTAATTAAAAATTTAATTAAAATGATTCTTAGGTATAGATTTATTATTGAAAAAATATTGAAAACTGTTAGCCATCTTGGTAATCTTGGAATTATGCGTTATTTTCAATTTGATAGATGACATCTAAATATGCAATGATTTGACCAACGAATCAATTTTGTGTTCTTAGAAATGATTAGAATGGGGACGGAATTGCGTTGATATGATCAGTGACTGTCTCTCTGAAGATGTCTTTACTGACAAACAGTGAGAGAAAAATAGTTACAACAAATGCAATAAAAGCTGTGCTCTTATTACTGATTGTATTGATTTGTTTTTATTAGTCTTTTCTCCGGACTGACACACGAACTCACAAAACACAATATGAAGACAATCTGATCCCTCAGATAAACAATTATGATATTCGAGTAGTTTATTAATTTAGATTAAATAAAAACTATTATAGGCATGAATTTATCAAATTTGTCAATTTTACCATGGACATTCTAGTAATATTAATGACAAACTTATTTAAGGATAGTATTAATAATTGTTTTGTCATATATTTAACTAAATAAACAATACTTTAAGTTTAAATATAAAATTTAATAAAATATTTGACTTTAAATTCTAAAAATAAATTAATAATTTTATGCAAATTAACATAATACTAAAGAAAATACAGTTAACTCCCGATATAGACTGATGAATCTAAAATGTTAAGGTAAATTTATTTAGATCTTATAAGCCTTTATAATGTAAATGAGATTTGATGCTAATATAAGTAAATACTAAAAAAGCATTGTTATGTTATGCAAATGAAGACAAAATCGTAGAGCAATGGATTTCCAATAGAGTTCAACTAAATAAAGTGTAACATATAATTGTTTAATCAATTTAGAAAAAATTGGTGTTAAATCTGATAATAATCAAAAATGTGGAAATAAACACAAAAATCAGTTATGTTTTTGACAGTTATGTCATCTCTGATGATAGCATTCAGATATAATTTATATAAAGAGACAGTTTTAATAAACATTGATTACATTGCATCAGATAATCCTATCTTTAATGAATGCATTGATTCAAATGAGATAATTGATGAATCAAAAGACAAAGAGTTAGGCTTTTGAACGCATTTAATTCCGTTTCAAATCATAATGGATTTGGATTTCAATACGGGTTCGTTCAATACGGTTATTTGAATTTTGTTACTTACATTTTCTATTTAGCAATCGTTGGACTCATTTACCGATTGAAAAATTTATGTAGAATATAGTAAATTAAAATTTGTTTAAAATAATTAATTTTATTAATTATATTCATAACTTTTGAAGCCCTTTATTTTAAACATTGACAACTCTAATGATTAGAGTCTAATCATAGGCATATATCGAGAATAACTGTAATATCATATGTTATGCCACATAACTTATGCCACACAAATATCATTATTTGGAGTATAAGAGATGTCTTGAATTACACATTCCTTGTGAGCAACGATTAAGAAGTTTTGTCGATATAATCACTGAAAACTCTTTGAGTCATAAATTCTTTATAAATTTGATCCGAATTTAAGGGTTTTGTTCTGAATGAAAGACATAAATGGCCCGAAGGCTCACAAAACAATCCAATAAAAGGAGAAATGTTGAGCCACCATATCGTAGATAAAACAGAATAACCAACGGACCAGAATATATATACTTATATATATGAATAAATGTGTAGTATATGTTTATCTGTATCTATATATATGAGGACACAAATTAATTAAACGACGAACGGTGACAACAATAGGGGTTTATATTCACTCATAAACACAAATAGAGATAATAAACATGATAAATTATGAATAAACTAGGAAGAATTTGTTTTCTCGACTAAGTTTGGTCATTCCTCAATTAAATTTGTTCGGGGAGAAAAAGAACTATAGAAAGTGTTGGAACTGATAAATGAGCACTTTTGATCAGTGCCCCTAGCTCATTCTAACTCATTGTAGTTCATCTATATTTTTATCTTTCATTCTTGAAAAATGGGTTATTATTATGTTTCGAGTTTTGCGAACAAATGTTTATTATTATTGATTCGTCATTTTTTTTTCTAAAACAGAGTATATTTTTTAGGCTTTTATTATATGAATTCGTTTAACAAAATTGAATTCGTTGTCACTTTTCTCTACATTTCTTTAATAACTCATATAAATCACTAAAATTACTCATATTTTTGTTGTGAATCTGAAATATTCTGCATTTTATCAGATCTAAGATTTTGGCACTTATTTGAAGCGCCTAAGAGTCGGATTAAAAGAGGAACCAATCGATAACAACTAAAATAGATTTTCATTAGATATGGAAAACTTATTGAATGAATGGGTCGGCGATTAAGTTATTGTTCAGTAGAAAGAGTTTCACACAAGTCTAGAGCCAATCAATCTTCCAAACAAATGTCTATTTTTGTGTCTTTAAATTATCATATAATTTATATGTCATATAAATACAAAGACCAACAAAATTATCCGAAACCCCTCTTTTATATTCATTGTTTGTTTTACTATGAATTCAAAGAAAATCGGCATAAATTGTAGACCCATTTGTTAAATGTAGAGAATATGTGATATAAACTTAAATCAAATGATTTATTAATATTCGGAGTAAAGTCTAAAACAAAAGAATTGTAAATAATATAAATGTGAGCCAAAAGTTTCTTCACTCATAAATTTTCAATGCATTCAAATCACGTTTTTTTAGAAACTTTTAGTTAAAAATAAAAAAAATTTGTTTCGAATATTTGAGAGAAAAATATCAAAAGTATTGAAAAAAGTAAAATAACTTTTGATAAGTTTAATGATAAGAAATTTATCTCTTCTTTTGCGACAATACATTATTTATAGCACAATAACTACAGAATAACTTAAATTGTTTGAACTCTTCCTTCGATTAAAGAAAATCACTTTTTGTTGAGCTCTAAGTTTTTGAAACACAAATCTTTTTATTGTTTTTTGGCTAAACTTAAGTTTTTAAATTAGGATCATTTATTTCCTTTAGACCATTGGTGTCCACATGATTGGGATGGAATTCTTTGTTGGCCGAGCACTCCTCCCAACACAATGGCCACAATGCAGTGCCCTTCATATGTGGTCGGATTCATACACGAAGGTATACAACAGATAATAAGATATAATTATATTGAATATCACAGAAATTATAGTTCACAGAAAGACTAATCAAAATAAATACAGATTTTATTGTTATTATAGAGTTTGAGTGCTTTTAACTCAAATAACATGAAATAATTTGTTACTATAAATAGTGTTATAGAATAGAAAAGCTTCTCATCACATCTCATCTCAGATCGAGTAATAAAACGCTCTCTCTCTCTCTCTCTCTCTCTCTCTCTCTCTCTCTCTCTCTCTCTCTCTCTCTCGCACACACACACACACACACACACACACTTTCTTTCTCTCTCTCAGTCACTCACTCATCATTTGGATATTCTATACCTTAAATATCTATATAGAGACTGCATTTAAAAGTTGTACCTCAAACGGAACATGGTTCTTCAATTATGAGACTAACAATTCTTGGAGTGATTACACTAAATGTATGCCAAAGAATATGAGTGAACCCATTCATACCGAAATCAGTTCATTATTAATCGTAAGAATATTTTGAATACAAATACAAATTATCAGTTAATTTATTGATTCTGTTCTCATGTAAAGCCACATATCGACAATTTTCGTTTAATATCCAGAATTGGATATTCTGTCTCTTTTGGTACACTTTTGGTGGCATTTTTTATATTGAATTTTGTAAAGTAAGCGAAAAAAAATAATTACCTTGATTAATTAATATTCGGATGCTTTAAATGAGAATTTGTAACATTAATATCAGACTAAATTACAGGCGTTTACGTTGTCCGCGAAATAATCTTCATTTACAGGTAATTATTAATTATCTAATAATAATTAAATGAAAAATTAATTATTTATTTTAAATGATTGACACATTTATTGCATCCGACAGTTGTTCCTCTCATTTATGATCCGGTCGTTTATGTTTCTCATAAAATATATGTTTGACTCTACGCCAACAGCACAGGACTCAGTAATTGTCACTCCATTTGACAGTCCATTTAATAGTCCGGTAAATTACTTTATTTTTTACATTTAAGGAATTCTCGCAATTTTTCAAAACTTCTAAAACATGTTTTAATGGAAACCATTTTTCATAAAATGATTCAATTTTGATAACCAATGAATGGAAATAAGATAAGATAAATAATTGTAGCATCATCTTATTTAACAAGGGAATATTTCCTACTGAATTTCATTTAAAGAATAGCTATCATAATCTGTTTGATCATTTTAAAGGTAAAGATACCTTTGTCAAATTGTAGAAAGCAGCTTTAAAATCCTTCATAAGAATGATATGTCTAAAATTCTAGCTAGCATAATCAGTAATTTTTAATAGCTCGGTCTCATAAACATTAACAACACTCTTAAGTATAAACTCATTTTCCTTTACAAGACAAGAAATAGATTTAACTAGGGGAAAAATATCCAATTTAGACGTTTTTTTATTGATAATAAAATCATAGCTAAGAATTGTGTCGAATCTGAATAAAACTATTAAATATATTTATTTTTAAATATAAACATAACTATTATATCATAAGTTATGATTAAAGCGATCAATTTTACATAAATCAATATTTTTATCGGTAATAGTTATCAAGGAATAGGTTAAAGATCTTTGCAAACCATAAGTTAGTGGTCATTTTGGCCAAGGTTTTTATCGCATAAGTAAATATAAATCAATATTTCTTGAGGTTATCACATATTTGGGGATAATAATCAATATTTTAACTAAGTTTATATTAACTATAAAAAAATTAATTAAAAACACCAAAATTTATAAAAAAATTCATTTTCAATTCTTAAGTACCATTATCTAACTTACATTAAAATATATATCTTTTAATGATTAGTTTAATATTATATTCTAACAATACTTAACATTTTATCACTTGTCCATACTTTATTATAAAGTGAAAGCATAAAAATATACTAATCAATAATATATTTAAAGTAAAATCAAAAAGCGTTATCATAAAAATAGTAGATTTCTATTAATTTTCATATAACTCTATCTTACATAGTCTATAGAATATCTTACATCAAATCAAAACCTTTATTTGTTTACACATTTTTAAATGATGAAAAATGAATGATTAAAGCATTTTGAACCATATAATATTAATACCCAAAATTAAACTTTATATCTAAAAAATAAAAGGGTAGTTGTAAATGCTTTAATTGTAAAAATTTAATAATTTATATTTCACTAAATAATTTTAAGAATTTAGCTTGTTAAATTGCCTAGCTAGATTTAAACACGAATATATGATTTCACTTGATAAAAATTGAATAATTTTTAACAAGAATTGCTAATATTATTTTTGGGACCCTTAATGGTGATATAAGAATTGCTAAGAATTAAAAAAAAACATGAAATGTCTACTAAAAAGACTGAAAATTTGATTATTTTTAGCAAATATAAATAAATATTTTAGTCCTGATAAAATAATATTATATTGAATATTTTACCTAGAATAAGTAAATATATATGAACGCTATATTGATTATAATATTAAAATAAATTTTAAAATATTTTACAGTTTATATTAAGTTACTTAATTATTTCAAGTTAATTTTATTTTATTTCTATTCAAATATATAAAGGATATAAATAATTTTATATTTAATTCTTTGTTTCTAAAATTTTGATAATTCTTGTAAAAATATTTTAATTGTAAGCAAATCTTGTTTTTAAATTAGCTAGTTAATATAAATAAACTGTTTTTTAAATAACTTGAAATTTTTTTTATCAAATTAAACAAATTGTAATATAAATTTATTAAAAAATACTTAATATTAATAAAAGTTATAACATTAAATTTTATTTTTTTAAAATAAATTTGAGTAATAAATATTTAAACTTTCTCGTTTATGCCATCAAATAGCGAGGATTCGTGTGCGGGTGAAGGATTTTATAGATTATATTGTGATATTTTTTATATTTATATTTTATAAAAATATTTATTAAAATCTTTAAAAATCATCATTTCATAGAATTATAAATTTATCAACTGTAAACTCTAAAAAAATATAAATTATAACAATGATTAAAGTTTAAAATATATATCTGATCAATATGTTATCATTTATATTTAATAAAATTAGAAAATTATATAACTTAATTATAATCAATAATATAATTTAAAAAATAATAAATCAAATATAATTATTGAATATTTAAATTTCATAATTTTCATTTACAGTTTTTAAATATTAAAATCAAGAAATAACAAATTAAAATATTGAAAACCTTTTATTCGTTGCATCCCAAGCGAAGGGAATGGGCGGAGGGGTGAGTGGATAGTTACATGTACTACACTTCATTCGCTTATGGGCGGGTGGGTGCAAAAAGATTACATATACTACACTTACTATGTTAATGTAGTGAAAAATGAAATAGAATGATAAAAAGTGAAAAATAATAATTTATAAACAAAATTATAACATGTTAGGTTAATTTAATAATCTTGCCCATAATAATTGTAGAAACCATGGTATGTAATATTTTATTAATTTATTTGTTTTGTTGTCTTATAAAAACTATTTTAGCATTTTCTAATACTCAAATAAATTGATCAAAATCATTGTGATTAATTATTATTTAATATTAAATTAAATATATTATTAAATAAATAATTTTACAAAACATTTATAAAAGTTTTTACAAAATATTGAAT
>JAQFZM010003443.1:0-11097 GCA_034695785.1 Galumna obvia
TCGGACGTCGAGTCTGTTTGGGGGAAAAGTTAGCCATCGCTCAACTCTTTCTTGTTTTGGTCAGATTTATTCAATTGACCTCAGACTATAAAATTATCCTTGGTCAAAATAAAGGATTTGAATCCGATGACAACGCATTTTTCTTAAACATTCCATATGAATATGAAATTATAATAAAATCAAAATCAATCAAAATTTAGTGAAAAAAAGGGTTTATATACTATAATATTTGGGAACATAAAATTATTTTGTATATTATAAAAATAATTTCTTTTAAGGAATACCTTGAATATTTAAGCAAATTTTTTCTTATAAATAAAATGTAAATTTGAACACAACTTTAAGTGATATTGTGCAGAAATTTTTCACAATTAAAACTAAAACTTCTAAATAATTGTTCAAATTATAATTAGTTTCAATAATCTTTTGTTCTCTTCATTAATACAATTCAAATAGGTACCATAGCTTTAGATCCTATCATTATTTGCTAAACAAAATAGCATTAATCAAAACCATGTTTCACAGGGCATATACACATTCTAATAATATAACTTTATTTAATTCGGTACTAAAATTCTTTGAAGATGTGCTAAAAGAAATGAATATTAAATAAATAATGTTTTTATTCAATGTTAAGATAAATTAACAAAAATAATAATGACGAATTTGGCAAGGAAAAATTATTATCAATACCCTATTATAAACAATTAAGTGAAAATTTAAAAAGATTAATAAAATATAAAATAAATTTTACTTACAAAAAAGGAGTGACAAAAAAATATCTTAAATAAACCAGTTATATCTAATTTAATGAAAAAAATTATACATTATTTTGTAAAAATTGTAGTGCAAGGTATATTTGTCAAACAAAAAGATGTTTACGTTTAAGAACAAAAGAGCATCAAAATGCTTGTTTAAACCTCAAATTTCATCAAAGAAATGTGGCAAGTAATCTATTGGATAATGATCACAGAATAAACTTTTATGAAGCATTAATAAAAAATAGTGAGTGGAATTTCATGTATAGGCACTTTATGGAAAACTGGAAGATACAAAGATGTAAAATCAATAAAATCCAATATCTTTTTACCTTTTTAAAATAATTGTATTTAATATAATTCCCCCCTAATACTGGCCTTATTGTAGACCAATTCTAGGGGATGTTATTTGCAATAAAAGATTTAGATATAAACATATCACTCAAAAGTGTAAATAAGGCTAATAAGTCAATTAGTAATTTGTTCTTATCGATGAGTAGAACATTTCATAAGCAGTATTAAAGTTTCAATACGGAACCTTGAAATGAATGTAGCCTTGTCCAGGCAAATTTAATTACAATTACTATAAAATAATTGTATCTGTTTCAACTTTACATAGAGAGTAAATGTTAAGAATGAGTGATTTACCTCTATTTTAGAGTAATTATAATTAATCTTTACTGGAGAAGGCTACATTCATTTCATTTTTGAGGATACTTAGTATTAAAGTATTGATTATTTACCGTTTGGCCGTCAAACTCGTGAGAGCAAAATTTGAGGGTTAGAGCAAACCTTTCACTGTATATAACAATTTGGGTGCAGTTTATAAAAATTTGGGGCTAACATTGAGCCGTTTAAATCAATATCCGTGGCGTTTATCTCAATCAGAAAATGTTGTATATAAACCCTTACATTCACTAAATGCTAATTCATTTTGATTATAATTTCATATTCATAAGGAATGTTAAACTAAATTATGTCGATATCCGATTCAAATACTTTATTTTGACCAAGGATAATTTTATAGTCTGAGATCAATTGAATAAATCTAACCAAAACAAGAAAGAGTTGAGTGATGGCTAACCTTTCCTTCAAACAGACTCGACGTCCGACACTGAAATGTATGTAAGCCTTTGAACGAGTGCTCTAACTTTTCGTTTTCAAAAAACCATTTGGATCTGAACTCGTGTCCATTTGTCCAATACTTTTCATCGGTTAAAATCATTCCCTGATATACAATTATATCAGTTCTTTGGGTATAAGATATTCGCCTAAAAAAATTAAATTAAAAACTAATTATTAAATAACTAATAAACAATATTATAAAAAAACTCATTTTTATCGATTTAACTGTTGATCACTGCTTAATGAATAACTATTTGAGTTAAATAAAGAATTAATTTATGTTTTATATACACCTTATGGAAATATCTAACTCCTTCACTTTGATAACGAATATCTCAAAAATGCCTTGATCAATTTTCATTCTATAAAAAGCATTTTAATTAAAAACTCCCCAGTTTTGTTTTACAAAAATAAATTTTTGATAATATATCAAGGTTTAATTATGAAATAAGATTTTTTTGAAATTTTGGCACTTTTTAAGGGAAAATTCATATTTTATAAAATATTTTGAGCTTTCTCATATACAAAATTTAAAAAATATATAAATTGTAGTAACTTATACTGATTCTAAATATCTATTTCTTTTTTATAGGTGGTTAATAAATTTAAAATTATTTAAATTGAAATCTTCAAAAATGCAAATTTATGAATATTTTAAAAACTATCAAACTGATTCAAAAATAAATGTTATATTCGAAATCAGCATAAAATTCTTTATCAAAATTATATAGGATATCAATAAATTACGTAATAATTTTTTTTAATGGTTTCAAATAAAAATGAAACTGGAAGGCAGATGACCTTACAATATAATTTTTTGTTGAAGTAATTACCAAAATGTATACTTCTCTATTGTATCATGTTTTATATCGCTCATAACTTTAATAAAATATGAATTTTCCCCTAAAAAGGGCCAAAATTTCAAAAAATTTCATTTTATAATTTAACCTTGATATATTTTAAAAAACTTATTTTTGTAAAACAAAACTGGGGAGTTTTTAATTAAAATGCTTTTTACAGAATGAAAATTGATCCAGGCATTTTTGAGATATTCGTTGTAAAAGTGAAGGGGTTAGATATTTCCATAAGGTGTATGTATGAAATATTATTATACTTTTGTCCGAAAGCACTGTTCGATATTATATTAAGAAATAATAGAGAGATTTAATCAAGAGGTTTAAACCCTTTATTGATGCCTTCATTTTCAAACATTAATTTAAGGGTTGAGTCGACACAATCTGCCACCAAATAACTTAGTTTAACATTTGTTGAATATTTCCTAGGTTACTTTTAAATTAATAAAATATATCGCTAAAGTCAATACTTACAGCACAGCCGAATGTGTGACTCTACGGAGTGCTTCCCAGGTTTCACTGAAATCACAGAAAAACATCTTGGTGTTTTTCATTAGAAACAATACTTGCTATTTTCAAAAGAATTGATTTAGAAATAAAGAGTTAAAACATATTTTTTAATTAACCTAATAATGCATTCTTTCTACCGGAGAAGTCATTCTTACGGAAGACCTCCCGCGCTATATCTGCATCAGTTATTATAATTGTGGGGCTGTTTCCCATCCAAAGTGTAAATATTAAACCATATTTTGCCAGTCTTTTATTAATTAAGTCAAAATGTTCCTTGCTCAGAAATGCTAGAAAATAAATTTATAATTTAATAATAAAACACTTAATAAATTATAAACAGTTTTTTATACTCACAGAGAATATTACCTAATAGTGGAAGTGGAAGGGGTCCGGGAGGCAGACCATACACTTGAAAATAGAATTTTGATAATTTATAGATAACAACACTTAGTATTAGTGTTATAAAAGTCATATGAATATCACTAAAGAAAATATTCAATAAAAATGACGACATTTTGTTTAATTAAATTGTTTTAATTAAATTTAAAATTATTAAAAGATTTTAATTAAATTTTATGCTTAACATCTTATTTTATACTTGCCTAACATTGACTTATGCTGAATGTGCAAGGTCATGATCAATCGACTCAGACATAACGTTAGTGTGGAAAAATGGGTTTTGCCTTTGAGTTATAATTTTGTATAATAGGATATGAGTTTATAATTCGAATAGCAGTCGTTATGAAGACCCTAAATAGTGGTTATCATATGTTTGTTGAAAGAATGCTTGCCCAAAGAATAAGACCATAACCAAACCGACCGTTGAGTGCAGTCCGATGGTTCTGTGTTTATGTTTTGATTATAGTTTTGTTAAATAAATTGTTTTGTAAAAACTGTTTGTATTTCGTGCGACTCGTCGAAGCCTTTCCAGTCCATAAACGGTCCCCTTAAGAGTGGATGAGGATTACCCTGATCCTACCCTTTGGTCAGTGATTTCTTCAGCTTGTTTTATATTTAAATCTCTACTCAGAGTTGTTATAAGACTCTAATTTTTTAATAAATTAAATATAATTCGTTTCCTTAATATATTGTATAATTATTGTATAAATAAATATTCTGCGATGAACTCTAATATATTTGCTAGTTAATTAATTGCTAGATACCATAACTAATTTAATTATTATAGATAAATCATTGAATTATATATGCTTGCTAATTACTAATGAATGAACAATGTAAACTTTAATCTATTTTATTTTTTAAAAAAAGAATTTTTTTGAAATATATTATAAATTACCAAATAAATTATAAAGGACAAAAATCTATTTAATTTTATTTATTAATTCAACTGCAAATTATCAGAAAATTATTATAAAAAAAAACTTAAGATTAATATAAATTTATTTAATTTTTATATAAATTAAAACTTTTTATATTTTTTATCGTAAACCTTAAAACCAACCTTTTCACTATATCTGCAAATACCGTTGTAATAATAATCCAAACAAAATTTAAAATGTATGTGGTCACTCTTTAATAGTATACTTGCCTTTGGATCCCAATAATTAAAAAAATTTTCAAAATTTGTTATAAGTTGTAAAATGTCAAACTTGAAGTCATAAAGGAATGTTTTTATCACGTGACAGATCAGGTGACACATGGATTAAGTAAATAAACCTCAAGTCAATTCTAATTTTCATTAGATGGTAACCAGAGGAATGTCAAACCTAAATTGAAACTTAATTTTAAACCTATATATTAATTTAACCTAAAACCCAAATCTTAACCAATACTTATTCTAAACTATCCTTAATAGTAAATAATCACAATAGTGATCAACTGATCCAACAGTTTCTTAATTTAAAAATGATAAATTTTCTAAAATAACATACAATTCTATAACAACTTTTACCATAGTTTATTGTTGTGAATAAAATTTTTAAATATTTTCAATTTGTTGTAATTCTTTTTACCAAAAATTCTTAACCAATTTTGATGAAACAAGAAATAAAATGTGCGAAATAAATTAAGATAATTTCCAGAGAGTAATTTCCATTAGGTCTAGTTCCATTGAGTTTAGGTTAGTACCATTCTCCTTTTATATTTATCATTTTATGCATGGTGTTAAACAATTTCCATAGGATATAATGTCATTTTTAATGCATCGTAAAAACAATTAAAAGTTCATTTTTTGCAAAAAGATGCATCTTCACGGTGTATCATTTTAAAAAAATAAATCGCGTTTAACAAATATGTGCAGTTTGATTCACGGACAAGAAAATAAAAAGTGCATTTTGATGCATGGTGTGAAACAAAACACAGAGAAAATAAAATAATTTTTAATACACCGTGTGAACAATGAAAAGTTTATTTCAAAATAACAAAATCTTTATTGCAAAAAGATGCACGGTCACGATGTATCGTTTTCAAAAAAAATGATAAAAACTCATGATATTTGTTAATTTTTAAAGATTCGATACATCATGTTAGCGTTTTAAAAATTATAATTTTAATGAAAATTTATTATGGTAAAATTAATATATTTATTAAACTTTCTAAATAATGAAAGATCAAATTTTTCAAACTAAAAAATTATTAGATCACAATAAAGCAGTTCAATTTTAACAAAATTCCAAAAGTTTATTTTACCCTCTTAAAATAATTGTATTTAATATAATTCCTCACAAAATTGGTCTTATTATAGAGCAATCCTGTATGAAGTTATTTGCAATAAAATATTTTATTATAGACATTACACTCGAAAGTATAAGTTAGTCTAATTTATTGCTGGTATTGGATAAATTCTCAACCCAATTGTCCGATCGTAAGTAAACCTCAGGGTTGTTGTCTATTCATATGGAATGTTAAACAAGAATATGTTGTTATCCGATTGAAACCCTTTATTTTGACCAAGGATAATTTTATAGTCTGAGGTCAATTGAATAAATCTGACCAAAATAAGAAAAAGTTGAGCGATGGCTAACTTTTCCCCCAAACAGACTCGACGTATGACACTGAAAGGTATGTAAGTCTTTGAACGAGTGGTCACTAACTTTCTTTTTCCAAAAACCTCTCGGGTCTGAATTCGTGTCCATTTGTCCAATACTTCTCATCGTTTAAAATTATTCCCTGATATACAATAATATCAGTTTCTTTTGGTATAAAATATTCGCCTAAAAATATAATCAATTCCAAACTTATTATTATAAAAAATACATATTTTTACCGATTTTACTGTTGACCATTGCTTTATGAGGAATACCACTATGAAAAATGGTTTTTATTCTAAGTACTTCCATAATAAAAGCCATAACATAATCACAACGATTTCTGTCCTCATGGGTTGTAATTCTGTCTCCGATATGAGTTTCAATTCCTTGTCTTAACTTTGTTTGAATCTCCGGATAATAAGAAAAGTAAATTAATATCCATTTGAAAGTATTTTGAGAGGTGTCATAACCCCCGGCAAACATATCAAATAAACACATCCCAAGGTTTTCATTATTAAGATAAGGAGCGGATTCTTTTCTTTCTTTGAGGGCATTATTCTTAGCAGTGATGAGAGCATCACAAAAGTCGCGTTCAATTGATTCCGAGTAGTCTTTGTAGTGATCGATGAACTTTCCTTTTGTTAATTGAATCAACCACTCAGTGTCTACTTTAAAATCTTTAATCAGATTTCTATCTAATACTCTGAAAATATATGAAAATTCCCACAACACTTGTTTGGGGCCGACCCGATGTGCAAGGTCTTCCCAATAATTACTGATTTTCTGAAACTCCGGGTCATTTAATGAATAACTATTTAAGTTAAATAAATAATTAATTTTTGTTTTATATTTGTTTGAAATATTATTATACTTTTGTCCGAAAGCACTGTTCGATATTATATTTTGAAATAATAGAGAGAAGTAATCAAAGGGTTTAAACACTTTATTAATGCCTTCTTTTTCAATCATTAGTCTAAAGTTAGAGTCGACACAATCTGCCACTAGATATATGAGTTTATCATTAGTTGAATATTTCCTAGGTTACTTTTAAATTAATAAAATATATCGCTTAAGTCAATACTTACAGCGCAGCCGTATGTTCGACTCTACGGAGTGCTTCCCAGGTTTCAGCGAAATCACTGAAAACAACATCTTGGTGTTTTTCATTAGAAAATATACTTGCTATTTTCAAAAGAATTGATTTATAAATAAGAAGTTAAAACCTATTAATTTTGATTAACCTATTAAACCACTTATTCTACCGGAGAACCCATTCTTACGGAAGGTCTCCCGCGCTATGTCTGCATCACTTATTATAATTAAAGGGCTGTTTCCAATCCAAAGTGTAAATAATGATCCATAACTTTGTGCCTGTCTTATATTAATTAGATCCCAATGTTCTTTCCTCCGATATACTAGGAAATTTATTTAAAATTTAAATATTTATTTAATTAATTAATAATAAAACTCTTAATAAATTATAAACAATTTTTTATACTTACAGAGAATATTACCTAATAGTGGAAGTGGAAGTGGTCCGGGAGGCAGATTATACACTTGAAAAAAGAATTTTGATAGTTTACAAATAACAACACTTATTATTATTGTTATAAAAGTCGTAAGAATATCACAAAAGAAAATATTCAATAAAAGTGATAAAAACGACATTTTGTTTAAGTTAATTGTTTTAATTAAAATTAAAATTAATAAAAATTTTAATTCAATTTTATGCATAATATCTTATATAAACCTCAACTCAAAGGATGAGTTATGTTATTAGACTCTAATTTATTAATAAATTTAATATAAATCATTTCCTTAAAATTATGTTTCAGTTTTTTCATATATGAAACATATCATGGTTAAATCAATAGTGATAAAAGGAAATCGGGTTCTTTAATAAGACAGTCATTAATACATATTATTCATCATTTTATTCTTATTCTGTGACATTTCCTCTTTAATTTCTAAACAAAACTATTTATATAATATAAAAAACTTATTGTGCTATAACTCTAAATTATTTGCTAGTTAATTTATTGCTAGATAGCATAACTATTTTAACTTATATAATAAAAACATTGCATTATACATGCTTGCTTATTAATAATCAATGAACAATGTAGACCTTAATCTATTTTATTTTTAAATAAAGAATTTTTTTCAAAATATAGAATAAATAATCAAATTATTTATATCGATATATTTATTAGAAATAAATTCTTTGAGTTTGTCCATAAGTTTAAAAATATTTTAAGTGTGGTTTTAAAAATAGGTTTTACATAACAAAACACACCCTTAATTATTAAGTTTCAAATATTTTTTATAAATTATTAGTTTAATATAAATATAACATAATAATTAACAATAAAATAAAGTGGATTCAATTAAGTCTATGAAAAGAACATGCTAAGTTTTTATTTTAAAAATTCATAAAATATATGAATTTATATTAGCCTTTATATTTTGGTATCATTTTAAAACTTTTATTTCAATAAATTTTAAATATTAAATTATAACACTACTCATAAAAATTGGTTTATATTTATCGTTTAAATAATTTAGTAATTTATAATATTGTAGTTTAAAGAACTTCTCGCAGGTCACCAAGACTATCTATGAGACGACTGCTTACTCAATTTTAAAGTTATCTTGTTATTTTGAAACCAAATTTGGTCTTCAAGTTATAAGATGAACAAATTCCATTTTATTATATTGTACTAATTAACTACCATCATGCAAAATGGTTTACAAAATATTCACAAAATCAAAAGAGTTATATCAAACGCAACTTGGTGCATAATCTGTTAACCTAAAATTATTTATTATTTATTTTGTTTGACAAATAGATTTTTGATCGAAATCAATTTGATATCTTCGTCCCCAAATTTCTTATACTTGGCAATCTTTCGAAATTGAGAGCTAGCTGCTAAACATTTATAAGATCTAATTATATAATTCCAATGTTTTTTAATTCTCTATACACAATAAATTTTTTGATACACATAATATAGGTATTTTAATCACGAGATATATTTCAACGGTCAGTAAATATATTTAGTGGCAACGTTGGCTTTATATCCAGGAGTTGAAACTTTGCTAAACTATCTAATCTTTATATTTGTATTATTAACTTTCTTGAAATGTTTGGAATTAACTTAATAACTCTCTATACAAACCTTTTCATTTTTCAAAAATGTGAACCCAAGACCCACATCTTTTGCCATTGATTTAATAAGATATGAATCCAATGATATGACAATAAATACAGACATTAGGTTTAAGCCATCAATATCAAAAAGGGTTAATATGCATTTAATGCCAGATATGCATAATATGGTTTATTCAATGATATCAAAAAAATTAAGACAAAAATTAAGGGAAATGAAATAAACAACAGATCTAAGAACAGAAATAGTTTATGGGAACGAACCAAAATAATTGATTTAATTATGATTTTAATGGCTATAGTCTTAGTAACTATTATAACTATTTATCTATACAAAAGACGAATGTAAAGTATTATATATTAACTCACATCAACTCGAGTAACATCACAGGGGAATGAAAACTATGAAGAAGTAATTGAAGAACAAGAAGAACCAATAGCCTCAATTTCTAAACCCCCTAAAGTCTTATAATCAGAGCAACACATTTTTATATTTAGTATTCATAATAAGTATTAGGAGATTACAAAAATTTCCTCGATTTTTAATTATTATCAGTGATACGCGATTACGAGTTTGTAAAGTTGGTATAAGACGAGAAAAATATTTCACAATATCAATTATAATATCACCGACAATATCGATAGTATAAATAATATCGATATAAATAATCATAGCGACATATCGATAACATCAATAATGTAATATTAATATTACCCATAATATCGATATCAATATTAATAATATCAACACTATCAATATTAATATCAATATCGATATGATATCGATATCAATTATATCAAAAATAGTAACATCGATAATATCGGTATCTATAATATCGATAACAATAAAATCGACAATATCGATAATACCTATAATATTTATGTAAATAATATCAACAATATCGATATCTATAATAATAATATCGGCATATCGATAACATCAATAATATAAATACCTTTAACATCGATATAAATAATCGATATCAAAAATATCAATTATAATAATATCGACAATATCGATAATACTAAATATATGATAATTAATTTTAATCAATTTTAGTAATTTTTATATTTTTATATATTATTTTATATTGAATTTCATATGTTCAAAATTTTTTGTCTCTCCTAATAAAATATTCAAATTGTAACGGAAAATCTGCTACAAAATGTGTTGCTCTGGTTATATCAAATGTGGTTATATTGAATGTTTAACATTATGAGCTCCATAAAGCAAAACGGTGTATAAACTGCACCTGGTTATATCAAAATTCTGGTTATATAAGGACCTGATATATCGAATGTAGACTGTATTTTCTTTTAACTTTTATCCAATTCATTGAATTTATCAATAAGTGATGTCCAATAATGTGACACCGATTTGGCTACAATATTTTTGTATAGTATTTATCGCTATAATTTATCATCGAACAATTATTTTATCCAATTCTTAGTATTAAAGTTTGCTTTTTATGCATCATATTCCACACCAATAAAAATTCTCTCTTATTCTCTCCCAAATACAGTACTATCCTTAATGTTGACTCACTATTTCTTTAATATCCTATTTATTTTAATCTTTTATGTTTTACATCATTTGTTTGTACAGTTAAACTCCCACAAGTTGAACAAGGTTGGGAAAATTTTTTTGTTCAAGTTAGAGAGGTTGTTCAAGATATGGGATTTTGTATGAG
>JAQFZM010003444.1:0-11096 GCA_034695785.1 Galumna obvia
AAATGTTGAGTAAAAGTAATCAAAAGTATATACAATACAGAAGTTTAAACAACAGAGGAATAAACTACTCGGGAGGGTTTTAACATTATGGGGTATAGCGGGTCCGCCAAACAATGAATAAGAGTAAACATCAAGGAGCTATCAACAGTACGGAACGTAACAACTCGGGAATTTTACTGTATTATAAATTAAAATAATCAATATTTAAAATAATGAAAGTTTTATATAAGTGTAAAATTGATCAATAATTGTTAAGATCATTTAAAAATCAAACTCTTAAATATTAATATTTACAAATAAACATTTTAAAGTTTTGTTAGAATATTTTGTTCTAGTTAACATCTGTCTTTTTAGCCAAGTGTTACTTCACCTATTAACTTCCCAATTAAATTTTAAATAAAATAAACTAGAATAAATAAATATTGGATGTAACCTAATTATTTGATCTGTAATTTCAACATAATAAAATATTAAAAAATATTTTTATAATTTAAATTAAGTAAAGTTAAAAATATATTATAATTTTTTATTAAATCTTTTTTTAAAATCATTCAATGGTTTAGATATCGTCACTCACTTCCACTTTATTACTGATCTCTTGGATTACAGCAAAGAGACAACTGATTCACGAGAGGAAGGACTCAACCAATCAATGGAATAATGATTATGACTTTATTGTTGTGAGCGCCTGAACTACAGGTTGTGATGTAAGGAAGAAATTGACTTAGAGTGGAAATGTGTCTGTCCTTCTTTTAGAAGCGGGCGCTCAACAAAACATTATTTTAGGTGACATTCCAACCATGTTTGCAGCCAATAATCCACCAGGAAATGAATTTAAATGGAATCATTATAGCAAACCTCTAAAGAATGCGGGTCTACAATACTTTGAGGATCAGATGCCTGAATGGAAATGGAAGACTGTCTCTTTTGCTCGAAATACATTGATTTTTATTAGAGGAAACAAAAGTGGTTAAAATATTTGGAACACCACTTATGGAGCCATTGTTTGGGAGTTTGAAAGCCTTTTCTTATGTTTCAAGAATTATGAAAATAATTGGGACTCAAAGATTGTAAGTATGAGACTTATTATCACTTTAAAAAAAGTCCAGTGCAAATCAAAATAACAGGTAAAATCCTTTATAACAAATATTGCAAAATATTTATTATAAAATTATTTTTACAAAATTAACCTTGATTAATTTTGTAAATTAAGATCAGGATCCTCACTTTCCGTATGCTGATTAAAGCTTTCAGCTTTAAAATGGAACGTGCAATTTTTTTAACAAATAATGAATCATAAAAATTTTATTTTGTATTAAATTTTGTGTTTGAACTTAATTTTTATGAAAAGTTTATCACTGAATTTTATTTTTGATTCATTCATAAATATATGTCAATTAATTAATCAGGGTTTTTCTAATATCTTACTTATTACAAATCAATTGATTTAAGGATCATTTTATTCTTATACGTACTTATTACCATGCATTATTTATAAAGCTTTCATACGAATCAGCATACGGAAAGTGAGGATCCTGATTAAAACATTCTTTAAAAAAAAGTCTTATTTGACTGAATTTTTAATTTAATATTTGATTTTATTAATTAAATTTCAAAGAAAAAAGTTATAGTTTTAAATTAAAAAACTTTTAATATTTCCTAAAATTGATTAAAAAATAAAATTCTTTTAATATTGACTTAAATTGTTTTTCCCGAAAACCCAAAATTCCTGTTAAATATGTGGTGTTTTCTTTTCTAATATGTTTCGTCCAATACCTTCCTTAACCCCCCTTTAAAGGGATATATTTATAAAAGTTTGCAATTTTAACTTATTGTTATAATGTGTTCCTATATTTTAGAGATGAAATTCTCTTAAAACTTATAAAACAAAAGATTAAATCAAATGCTTTTATCGATTTTAAAATTTTTCAAAAGAAATGAAATATTCTTTTATTTTTTGTTACAATTTTATGAAATGTATAAGAATTGAGTTTTTTTACTCCCATTTCTATCACGAGTTTCCTCTTTTTGATAAGCATTTTAGGCCTCCAGACGTGATTTCCTATTCTGTCCTCTTTGAGAACAAAACTAATTCCACGACAAAAACTTATGAAAACTCATTCATTTAAAGTCGAATGAATCGATTCTCGATTATACACTTCTTTTGGATGAAAATTAATCACGAGATCAGAGATGACACTATAGTGGGAACACCACTATATTCACCAAATGTTAGATAATATCAATTCTAATTTAGATGAATTTTGCCCTTGCACTACCAACAATTGACATTAATCTTTGCTTAATGGCTTTGATAGTGATCCATTTCATAAGGAAAATGACAGATAGAGTGACCACCTATTCTTATTTGGCAAGAGCAATTCATATTTCAATCAGATTGTTCTTATTAGTGATAAGAATAAAAAGAAAGGTTCTTAAATAAATTTTATTAAGGAATGTATTAAATATTTTAATTTCTACTGAAATAAAAATTGGAGTTAATTCACAAATTGCTATAATAAACGTTACAATTTTTTATACCTTAATAAACATAGAATTTCATACACTATAATTAAATTAACTTGGCATAAGTTATAGTTATACTTGTTCATGTTGTATTATTTTAGCTTGGTATAATTTTCAACTTAAAAAATCTTAATTCCATTAATTCCACGAATAAAATAATTTAATAATTAAACAAAGAAAATAAAAGATATAAGCTAGTTACTATATTATTCAAGAATATTACTAGATATAGTTTGATAATAAAACTTAATCTTGCATAAATTCTAATGAATAATTTTCACATAAATTTCAATTAATGAATCAAAATTAAACAAAAGATTATTAAATGATTTATAAAAATTTCTTAGAATGAAAACGAAGAGTTATTATGAAAAGGTTTTAAATATACAAAATTTAACATTAAATAACTCCAAAGAAAAATATATTAGTAATGTTTGTAATATTTTGAATGTTCTTGCTAAGTTAGTTCTAACTTCATAATTAGTTGGTCACACTAATGACAGATATGGAACCCCTTAACAATATTCTGATTTTAGATATCAAACACAAACTGACGGAAATTATTAATCAGTATTAATGCAATTCTTTATTTTAACAAATATTGTCGATATATAGTCTACTAATGCATTGATTCTGAATATAAGGTAGAGGAAAAAACTATGTAAGGTCGCTTAAACCTCTGTAATTTTTAAATGGCTCAATAAATTTTCAAGCAGTTTTCGATAAAATAATCTAGAATAATTAGATTTTATAAAATTTTAATTACAATACATTTGAGTTAAGACAAAATTATTTTTTACTTGATAGTTTCATAAATTTGAAAAATTCAGAAATATTGGTCAAATATGTTGGCCTATTGCAGCTTTGTTTGTGTATTAATCAAATAGTGTCCAGCAACAAAGTTGCTTGGTTGAACTTACATTATTGCAAAATCACAAAATAATTCAGGTATTAACTATTCCAAATTTCTATATTAATAGTCATTTTGTCTTTATGATCTTAAATGTATCACTCCAACAAGCCTAGCTCTTTTATTTGATAGCCGATTTCAACAATACTGGTATCATTTTAAACAGCTATTTGTTCTGTATTAGAATAATAAAAAATATTTTAGCAATGCTATCAAATTAGCCTATTAATTCATTAAAATGCCAGATAATTTTTATTTCAATTTAAAAATATTTTATCCTAGTACAAAACAATTTTTAATTAATATTTTCAAAATTCTAATTATTCTAGATAAATTTAGTGAAAACCGTTTCAAAATCGATTGATCCATTCAAAAACTATCGAAGTTTAAGTGACCTTACATAGTTTTTTCCTCGACTGTATAATACGTTTATTAATATTTTTATAAGAATTGAATTAATATAACAAAACTAAGAATAAATAATCGAATGAAAGCCTAAATATTTACCAAAATTTTAATATATTTTCCTATTTGTGGTCAAATGACTTCTTAATACACGCTATCCTTTGTTTATATTAATGTCTATTAATAATATAAAGATAACATCTAGCTAATTTAATCCTATTTAGCTAATATTTCATTTTATTAAACTTGTTATATGATTCCAAACCTATCATTAAAATTAATGTTATCCACTAATTTTACCTTGAACAATAAATATTAAATTCACATTAGCAACTGATGATTCTAGAGTCTAGAATCTAAACATAACCATGGTAATATCACAAGGAAAAGATTTTTACATATAGGTGGGTAAAATAACTGATTTTAACTAGTAAATTCTATATAAAAGAATTTAAATTTTATAAAAATTAACAAAATCAGTGAATAAAAATATGCATGATAATTTTTTTAAGTGAAAGATTTTCTTTAGCTTGATCATCTAAATAGAATTAATACAACTTATGAGCAAAATATGTTTAATTGATTTTTTGAGAATAATTATTAAACAAAACAAAAGCTTAAAGTCATTTATCTTTTAAACAAAAATCTAGAAATTAATAAAACTTTAGAAATGAATTAATATTTAATTATCTTGATAATTTTTCCATTCATTATTATAACTAATATCAGGCATTAATTAAAGAGAAAAGTTATCAAAGCATAGAAACTGATAATAATTCGTTTTAATAATAAATAAAGTTTTTAACAAAATCTTCATTAGTTTTTGTTTTTGTTATTTCGGATGGAAATTCATTAATTTGCTCTTGGTCTTTTAGAGGAAATGAGTTAAACCATTTGGGGATTCGATTCTCGAATTTATGAATAAAACCCAAAGAAATTAATGAATGAAAAGTTCTCAAAAGCAAAACAAATTCAAAAATTAATGAAATGGTATTTAAAAAAATGTTTTCAAACAAATTGCAATAATTGGCTCTCATTTAAACTTTAAAATAATCCATTAAAATTAAAATTAGATCATTTACTTACATAAAGTTGATGACCACTTTTCCCAACAGCTGTGCAAAAGTCTGCACTTTTTTTTGTTTTTCATTCATTCAGATCTGATTTCTTTCATAAAAAACAAATTTAGTAAACTTTTCACAATTTTTGCAAATTTTGCGCAAAAAAAACGGAAAACATATAAAAAGAGAGAAATTTGTTTTAGAATTAAAAGTAAAGCAAATGTTTGTAGATATGATTTTTGTGAGTGAAGAACGCACACATTGCAAGGTGCAATAAATTACACGAAGGATATCAATTAAATTTTGTTCATACAATGCATTGCATTGAAAATGATTTACAATTAAAATCATATACTCTTCAACACTAGACTATTGTCTGGTCTTATAGACTCTGTTTGAAAGACAAATAATTTGTGTGCAAAATATACTCCAAAAAATCAATTTAACGCAAACTCTATGTGTTGTCAACTTTTCTAGTATTGAATCAATGGTTTATACAAAAGAGATTTGTTAACCAATTATTCAACTTTTCAGACAATTTTGTTCAAAACACAAATATTAAACTTTTGCTTAATTTAAAAATAATTAGTTTAATGTCTTATCGAAGGACAACTCAAAAGTCTAGACATTTACAAACGAACACCTAGGTCATTGTTTAAAAAGTATCCACTTATTGAAAAGCCATTAATTTTGATTTAAGAATTGATTATTAAATAATTATATTAATCATTCAATGAATGGAAATCCCATTAATAACTACAAGGAAAAATTATCTTGCTCAACTTTAATAGATTTTAAATTATTAAATAAGCATAATATATTACTCAATATATATAAATGAAAATATGTATCAGACATTGAAACTGAGAGTATAATTAGTTTTTCGATAAATATCGTCATCAGAACTATATATGAGAAAGGTAATTTTATTTATATCATCAAGGTAATTTTGATTTTGAACAATTTTTATTTTAAATTAAAATAATAATAAAAGCAGAGAATTTTAAAGGCAAATATCATTTCTTATTTTTGTTGTTGGTAATCTAGCAAAATAAACTCGAACTATACAGATGGGGTTTGAATACAGTGTATTACAAATTTTTAAAACTCAAATACTACTTATTTTTAAATTTTAATAACATAATCTAGATCCTTTATATATCAAACTATTAATGAAAACTATCTCTCGTTAAAGTTATGGTTAGACCACTTGATAGGTAATCAAGTCATAAGCAATATAAAATCAAATATATAACCTATATAATATAAGTTATTTACATCTAAAGACAGGTCAATTCAAGCACTATAGAGATCTAGTAAGCATGGTCATATTAAACTTTACTTCATATCTAAATTAAACCTAAACTTAACCTCAAACCTTTGTTTTAAGAGATGGCTTTTATTTAGTATATATTTTACAGTTTTTCAATATTCAAATTTCAAGAAATACATTATTTAATTTAAATAATTAACAAGAATAGTCAAAACTTACAATCAAAACTTTGATCTTGCACAAGTTTGCAAAACAAGCGCTAGTTTTCGGAGATGACTCTCTCCTTTTTCACTGCAATTCGGAGAATGGCTCCGCATTTGTCTCGGTGTTAGCAACAGAGAGTCGAGTGCTATGTGGTAATTTGAGCATGAAAGACTGCATTTTTTGTTTATATTACATGAGTTTCTATGCATTACATGAGAAAAAAATACTCGTGTCGTTTGGCTTAAGCCTAATAATTTTTTCTAATAAATTTCTAATAATTTTTTCTCATGTAATGCATAGAAACTCATGTAATATAAACAACAAATTCAAAGTCTTCAATTGACTCCGATATTACTCTCAATGAAATTCCATTCAATTTTCCTCCTTTTACAGAGGAGTTTCACAAAAAGGAATATTCAAAAGTTATTGATTTATCACAAATGTTCCGCTATAAGAAACTAATAAACATTAATCTTGGAGATTTTCAGCAAGCAGAAGAATTGAAAATACTCCTTAAAAACAATAATCGAATCCAAATATGGCGACATTTTCTCAAAGTATTGGAAAATAAGAAAACCGTAATCACTTTTAAGCCGCCAATTGTCTCATTCGGTACTCTTATATCATCGATGTTTCGCGTCTCTAATTTAAAGATCTTCGCTCTTAAATTCAAAGGTAAGCCAACTTTAAGTTTATTTAATGATTATTTATTCTAAAAATATTCCTGAAATCGAAATTTTCGATATTTGTTTATTTGCACTTAGAGCTAGAGTTCATCAAAATATTGTTAAAGCACATGAAGCAGCTCTTAAAATTTCTACTGCTAAATATCCAATAACATTTTCAAAGGTCAAATCTTTTACTATTCCTGCTGGAAGGCTTGATGTGAATATTGATAATATAGTTAATGGTCAATTACCCAAACGAATATTTATAGCATTTGTAGAAAATGAAGCATTTAATGGAGACTATGATAAAAATACATTCAATTTTAAAAGTTTCAATATTAATTAATTATCTACCAATTTAAATGGTAATCAATCTCCTCCAAAGGCTTTTACTCCGAATTTCACTTAAAGCCATTATTTATGAGAATATACACTTTGTTTCAAAACTAACTAGGACAACTCAACAAGCTATAATTTCTAAACGCGTTGATGAAATTTAATAAAATTTTTAACACCGATACTTTATCTCCCCCGATTGATAATTATAATATTGGATATTTGAACAAAATTATTAGGGGTCTCAAAAAGTGAAAATATCACATTTTTTCTAGTTGCTGTTGAACGGTTTATCCGATTCTTTTTCTGTAAACGGATTTTTAAAGAACTCCTCAATATCTTTAATATGATACAAGTTTCATTAAAATCGGTAAAAAAATAACAAAACTATGGTAGGTTGAATATAGAATTTTTGAGCAAAAGGAAAAATTAGGGCGCATATGAAAAACTGGATAAGATACTTAACTAGTTATTTTGTGATTTTTCAATAGGGTATTAAAGTAGGAACAATTTTGCTGTTTGGAACATTTTGATCAAAATTAAGATAAAGTCCCCAGAAGGCACCAAACCAAAAAGGGTATCATACGAAAAATACTAAATATCTTAATTTTCATAATTTTTAAAAGCTTAAAAATAAGTATTTTAAAATTAAATATTTTATTAATCAATCGGGGGAGTTAATGTATCTGTGTATAAAATTTTATTGAATTTAATCAATGTGTTTAGATAATATAGCTAGTTAAGTTGTCCTAGTTAGTTTTGAAACAAGGTGTATATATGGATTGAAAAATTTAATTAAAAACCTTATTTGGCTATTTTAAAAATTTCTTTAAACTGTAATTTTATTATTTTTCATATTTGAAATATAGCAAAATAATATTTTTTAACCTTTGGGCTTAACCAGTTAGGCTCATGTTTTTTTAATATTCATTTTACATTTAAATAAATAATTTCAAATAAATATTTAAAAAAAATAATTAATATTATAAGTTTTAATCTATATTTTTTTAATTCAAAAAAAATTTAATTTAAATGAGTTTTAAGAATAAGAAAATTAAGAGGTGGTTAGCTTATTAAAGCATTTTAATGGAACAATTTTTTGCTATCTTGGGGTTATCGAAATATTCTATTTCAGCCTGTTCCTATTGCAATTCTTGGAGAAAAATATTTTATATTATTATTCATAGCCACAATATCTACCTTGCTCATTATAAAAACTAATTTATAAAATTTTCAAAAAATAATTAAATTTTTTGAAACTTGAAACTATAAATTATTATTATATTTAATTTAATTTAAATGTATTCTAAACATAATCTCTACCAGGTTATTTTTGCTTTGGTTGATATCGCCACCATCGTCCCCGCCCTTCGGGTCGGTATCTATGCCTTAAGTATCCATACCCCGGTCAGTTCTGTGAGCAGCTACTTCTCCCCTATCGCACACTCATCCATAGTCCATGGCTGCTCCCGTTGTCTCCCACTTGACTGCCCCAATTGCCATTAACCATGGTATTGTTGGCTAAAAGTTAACAATCGATTAATAGTGAAAAAAGACGATAACCCTTAAATGGATTATTTGTTAAGGCCTAATCAACCAAGCTTAAAATGATTTCTATATAATATCATTTGAATGAATTAGGAAAATGTTTATGATATAAGATGAAATTTTCTTTTGATAAATGAATATAAAAGAACGAATAAATAGTATCATTTAAAAGAGATTAATCTTGGTGAAAATTTTTTATATGAATTTAGTTCTGAACAATTGATTATTTAATTCAGTAATACATAATGTATATCATCCCTTTGGTTAAATAGTGTATGTTTATATTTGATGAGTTTTAGAAGAAATGTCAATTCAACTATTATCTTTTTAAGCATATAACCTAATTATTTGAAATAATCTTATTACTATTTACTAAAATATTCTTAAATAAATATTTTGGGACATTACGTGAAAATTTATTATAAACAACATAAAATTAAATAATAATAATTTAAATATTTTATTATTAAAATCCTCAAAATGTAGAGTTTAAGACTTTTAACAGAAACTTAATAGATCGAAATTTATCATAAAGGGATAAACAAATACAACAGAATTTAGAAAATATACTGAATTTTTATTTATAAAAATTTAAATATAATTTGTTAATCTTAGAAATATAGATTGGAAATGCTATTTTAAGATTAGAATAAAAAGATATATATTGATTGAAAATTTTAATTAACAAGCTTATTTGGGTATTTTTAAAATATCTTTAAACTGTAATTTTATTATTTCTAATATTTAAAATATAGCAAAATAATGGACTTTTTTTTATTGGTAGAGATAGAGGAAAACTATGTAATTTGTATTTTCATATTATAGTTTAATAAATAAATTCAAATTAATAGTTTTTAAAAAAATAATTATTTTCTTTATTGCATATTCATTGAATTTTTTTTTGCTATCTTGGGGTTATCGAAATAATTTCTGATCTGGCCAATAAAGGTATATTTCATAATATCCCCGCTGAAGGGACAAATTTGAAAATACCCCCTGGAAAATTGAAACATTTAACATTACGACAAGCACTAGGTTTGTTGAGGTTTTTTTTGATCCCGGGGAACTTAGGCATTTGGTAATGTTAGGTATAAACTATATGAATATTTATATAAAATTAAAATAATTAAATTATAAGATAATCTATATTTGATAATACTTCTTCAAAATATGGTTTGTTGAGAAAATTATTAAAATGGATTTTTAAAGACGCTTTTTAACGTTGTCCTTAATAGAATAATTTGTGCAATTATATTAAAATTGCACAATTGTTGGTCACTATGGACCGTCAACAAAACACTGAATTTGTCCAGAATTGTTTGGATTTTATATACTTGCTGTTTAGTAAAGGTTTCATAAATGTCACGAAAGAACATGTACATTTTGCCTTTATCAGCAGGAACAGTAACTCGGCGCTTCCAGATACGTTTGATACTTTTAACAGCTTCAATTACTTCACCTATAGCTGGTACGTTTAAAAATGTTCTTAAGCTTGTTATTTTCAGCCAAATATGGGCTATTTATTTTTATTTATAGGGAGCTTAAAACTGACGATTTTATATGTTTTGGCAAATTTTTAGTCACTTTCAAAATAACCCACTTATACCCCATGAGCTCGGGCCAAAATATTCTACTTTTATACGCTCTTGAACTAAGGTTTTTTCATCCCTGTTATTAACTAAAGTCAAAATTAATATTTTTAAAGCATTTTGATTACTAATTTTTGAATAAAATTATATTGATAATTATTGGATTCCAATAAATAAATAATCTATTTGATCGTAATAATTTACATATGAACAAGATAAAGATTAAAGTTTATAAAATTACTAAAATATTATATAATATACATAATTAGTAATTTTAAATAAGAGTAGGTAAGATTTATAGTTTTTTAATGGTTAAACTCTTTTATAAAGACAATGCTCGATTAGGTCAAAATTTTGGGACATTTTGTGGGTAATCAATTTGACATGTGCAAAGAGATTAAGGCAATGTTTAAAGAATGTACATGGTCAGTTCAAACAATATTTATAATAAAAGATCTTACCCCCTTGCTATTATCCGGCATCGCTGGTATAAAATTATAAATATTTAATTAAAAAATTTATCAAAAAACCTAATGGCCATGGATAAATTAATAAAATAATGTGGGGATAATTTAG
>JAQFZM010003445.1:0-11095 GCA_034695785.1 Galumna obvia
GCCTATGGGAGAAATCGTAACTTTGAACCGCTAGATGACCGCGGTCCCACCAATCAAATCGAATGAAATTTTTTTTTCTTCAAAAATATGGACAAAAAACAATTTTTGGAAATGCGAAATAGTGAATCAAAATTTGGTTTGACCGCTAGAGGGCGTCAAAGTTTTTGCTACTTTTGAGAGAAATTTCGTTGAAAATGGGTTTCAATCGATTCATTTGTATGAATATCATGCAAATTATCGATAACAAGCATTTTATTTACATTTTTAGCAAAAAATATATAAACAAAATTTGTTCCAAAACTTTATATTTTGTTTATTTAATTGTTTTGTTTTAATTAATATGTTATTAATAAAATACATTTTAGTAAATGAATGACAATTAAATGATCTAAAGATAAGACTATTTTATTTTGATTTGTTTTAAATGAAACACTTTTTAATCGATTAATCATTTGTTTGTCTTTTATTAGATTTAATTATTTATGTTTTACCTGAATAAATGTCAGAACAGTTAACAAAAGAATTGGTTAAAATGTGGACTCTTGATATAAGAATAGATCTCTTGAATAAGACTTTAAGACAAAATTTGTTTGATTTCAGAATTGATTTAAACGACAAAAAAATCATTTGTGGTGATATCTGAGCCATCGATACGAAAAACCCTTAGGTTTACAATTCAATGATTTAATTCATTTAAAAAAGTATTTTAAAGTATTCCAATCAAAGGTTTAAACACTTTTTTTTTGTTTAAAATGCAAAAAGAATTCAATCAATGATATAATTGAAACCATATTTACAGATGTAATCGATATTATGCCTACAGTTGGGATCAGTTTTAAGCATTGAAGTCATGACTCATGATTTGTGTTAAATGAGGTGATGGCGGGTATGGAATACATTTGGCAAACATTTGATCCTATTCAGATATGAGGCCATTGATAATTACTTGAAGATCAGTTTTAAGACCAATCAGAGAAGCGATAAAAGTCACACTTAAACCCCAAATATCGTTAGCCTTTGATTTAAAACTATGCGTTTGTGGACCTACTCCTCGTAATTCTGTAACTTTAAAAAGTCTCTAATTTTAAAGCAAGAGGTCTTCCGCTGAATATCTTATCATTAAAAAGCTGATCGAAAAACTTTTTGTTTTGGTTTCGATCCGTTGTTAAGGCCTGAGTTGTGAAGTCGAGGAGAGTTGTGGTTAGATGAGTTGAGGACCGAGTAGATTACAGAACCTGAGGTTAGACTTGTGTTGATGACAGAAGTTGTTGAGTGGTAGGTAACGGCTGCGCCAATTTGACGGGTTTAACTCCAGGTCAAATCAGTGGCAAAAAAGTTGTTGAGAAACTTATTATTTTAAACAAAAATTATTAAAATATAAACGTTTATAATAAGCGTTGAACAAAATTAACATAAGGAGTCACAAGTGTTTGATCTGAGATCTAAATCGTGACTAAACAAGGCATTGATTTAAGCGGAAAATTAAAACATATTTAGAATTATATGAGTATGAAATGAGCGCCTAAAATGAACTATTTCACTTTAGTGTGAATCATAGCCAGAGTTGAGAAACGTTTGATATTCAGTAAGGAATGTCTCAATATAAAACTATTTAAATTGAATATACTTATAAAATATTAATATAATCATAATTGATCTAATGTACAGAGGCTTCAATTAGACCATGTTTGAACTTAATTCATCTCTTAATCTTAAACCTATCTATTAATTTTAAAGATTCATTTATTAGTCAAATGATTAATATCAATATAAATATTTTATTTAAAATGAATATAAGTTTAAATTTTAAAGGTTACACTAATTTCTAATGACAATAAAAGTGAAATATTAGGTAAACTCTGAATTTTAAAAATTGATAAGAGATTGAAAATTCATATTTTTCAGAACAATGAATAAGGTTTAGGCATGGTTTTTCTGAATCCTCTGTACATAATTATTTGTTATCAAGCTATTTTTAATAGTATCATATAGATTTGTAAATCTGTTTATATTTTTGTCCATGGTGATTCAGATTTAAAGAAGTGTTTAATGGAGTTCTTTAATTATTAATTGCTTTTAAATTCGTTAGTAATAAAAAATAATAATAATTATGAAATTTATCTGTCAGTGAAACAAATATCAAATATTTATGTTTTTCATTAATTAATTGATTTGTTGTCTTAAAAATGTTTAAAATCAATGTTTGACTAAACTTTTATGTTTTTAGAGGTCAACTCATTCATTAAAAAAGAAATATTTATTTGTTTGCTTTGATTCTTAACTTAAGTATTGTTTACACATTTCAAAAATTTACCTAGTAACACAAACTCTTAAGCAAAGTGAATTCCAGTGCAGTTATTCCAGTGCTTTTGTGCAGTGAAGGGATGCAAAGAGACATCGGATATCAAATTATGGAGAGTTGTAGACATCACTAATTGTAAGTGTCAGCCATTAATACAATTCCGATCCAATGAATAGAGCGGTTGACCGCTTCCTATGACTAAATGGCTATAAAACAATCAAAAATAGCAAAAGAAATTTGAGTTGAACAAGATCACTTGTTCTACAAAATTGAATAAAAAGATGAGTTCAACCGATAATAGGGTTATGTCTTTGAATCCATTGTTTTAAAAGTAAGTGTTGGTCTCTTCAGTAACCCATAAACGCTATTTATGATTGGCATACCCTCGACAATACATTTGCTCTTTTCTTAGTCTTTTTCAAAGTTAATGCTAACAGAAGTTCCGACTTTTTTATTATTGGCCCACAAATCAAATAATCGATGGCTTTAATCAAAACTCGAACAGAATATTGTATTCCAATGAAAATACAAACTATTCTTTGAATATTTTATTCAATCGGTTAGTCTTTAAAGCCTTTAATGTTTTTGAATGAGTTTTCAAAATCTAAAATTTAATCATTCGCTCACTTTTTAAATTAAATTGAATTAAAAATCCATTAAATTTATAATTTTTAAATTAATTTTCATATATATCTTAAAAATGAATTTTATTATTAATAACAATTTGTTAACTTATTGTTCATAACCTGTGAATCATATTTTCTCTGATATTTACATAAATTAATTTAATATTTAAATAAATTTTTGGTAATAAAAACTACTCTTTATTAAACAAAATAAAGTAATGACAACATTTCCGGTTATCTTAATATTTAATAGAATATGAACCATAATACCTTGGTAATACTCGGATTTTAACTAATTTTAACAAGATTTACTCATGTGTAAAGTTAGCCAAAACTTTAAGTCAAAACTTCAGTTAAATGACCAAAATCTCTATCTTTTAGCGCCTGAATAAGTATCAAAAGAAAAGAATTTCTCTTCTCTATAATTATAGCAAGGTAAATTTTGTCTTAACCTAATTTTGAACAAAAAAAATCTTTTTTATCGAAATTAATGAGTCATTAATAATGACTGAAAAATACTTATATTTACGAAATAAACAATGAATGAAAACAATTATAATAAACGTTAGAATTTAATAGAATCTCATTTTAAAGACAAGATTTCAATTTGAGAAATGAAGTAAACGATTAGGTTTTCAAAAGGAATTCAATAAGTAATTACTCTTAAATAAAAATAAACATTAGTTTTATGCAAACATTCTTTTAGTTATGAAGACTTTTGTTGAGCTAACATTCAATGCATTTCTAAGGAATAATAACAATGAATATCACAAAACATTGGAATGAGTTCTCAATAAATATTTTTTATGACGAAAGCATTAAAATTAAATTAATTTCTCTTAAAATCTCTAAATTGATTCAAACATTTATAAATATTAAATATTATTTTAATTTACAATTATTAACAAATAGATTAAAGGATATAATATTTTCCGGTAAAAAATGATATCGTCTTAAGAATGACACTCATATTCAGAGAATTTTTAATCAATTATAATGTTAGAGGAATAGCCAGAACTATCTTAAAAGAAGTCTTACAAATAGAAGACAATTAATTTCGGACTAAATTATCATATTTATAGTTAATTTTGTATTTAATTTTGTTACCAAAATATTAAATATGAGTTCTGTAATACCTTTTAATTTTCTTACAAAATATTGATAATCGATAGAAAGATAAGTATGGTTTGAATGAATGAATAACCGGTAACTCTGGTGAGAGCTCTGGCGAGAACCCAACAATTGTTGCTTTTGTTGTTCTAACCTTAAATTGAATTTTGTTTGTTTCGTATCGTATAATAGACAACAGGAATACAATATATTAAAGGCTATGAAAGCATTCCAGAGAAGATATTTGCCGTCGCTTTTCATATATTTTTTTATTGAAACATTCTTATACTGAATAGTTTATTAACTCCAAAAGATATAACCAGAATAAAAACTATGCCTCTCATTGTTGTTTTGTTAACGACTAACGCATATATAATATTATAATTAATGAATTCTTTAATCCTTTCGCGGCTTAAATACAATAAATAATAACAATATATTAATAATAATAATAGTATTAAACCTATTTGGCAGTTTCAGAAATGAACCAGTGTCATTTTGGCTTTATTCACATCATTTTGTCTATAAAATGAAAATAATAACAAATATCTGCCAAAACTTTATTTAAGGGGAAAAATGAGCATTTGTTCGATCGATCAATCAGTTTGTGATCACATCAATCAGTGTCTGTCTTTGGTTTTGGTTACGAAACGTTCAAATTGAAGAGAATATGTGGTAAACTAAACACAAGTAGTATTGCAAGTGTTGGCGTTCACCGATTGGGCCAAATGGTAACTCTGGCGTATATTTTCGGTTTCATATTTCATACAAAATAATTTGGTGAAAGTCTTTCGAAACTGTTGAGACATAAGACAGTAGAGAATGAAATTGACTGCAGAGTTGATGAGAGCCAACATATCCATTAAATCTCCAAATTTATTATAAACATTATTGAAGAATATTTTACCGAAAATTCCGCTCAAAAGAGCTAATATTCCTGAAGGAAATTCACAAACCAAAAACATTATCAGTATTGCGATCAACATTTTAGTGGTTCTGTCGCCGCTCTGTTGACTAAAATTTCTCACTTTTTCACAATTATTTTTTGGAGAATTAGTTGTCATCAAAGGATTGGAATTCTTTCTCATCGGTATATTTGATGAAAGGAGTCTTTGTTTTCTTTTATTTGCTTCGACCAGAACTCTGACCAGAGCTAAGGTTAAGATAAACAGTAAAACACAGGGAATCAGTTTTAACACAACACTAAAGACCCAGAAATTGAGTTTTTGTAGTAATTCTTCGTTTTGGTTCGCGATATCACTGAAGTCAACCTAAAATCAAATATTCAAATATTATATATTTATGCCTAAACTTTATAGACTTCTAACTCATGGAATGCTAATAAAATTATTTTTTTATTTAAATAAATAACAGAAAAAATTTAAGCTAGTACATATTAAATAGCATTTTGTCTAACATCTGAGTAATAAATGAAGTTTTGATTCTCAAGAATTCCTTAAATTATTAAAATAAATTTGAATAAAGAAATATATAGTCTTTTATTGAATCGATAAAATCAGAGATTATATTTGAAGGCATAGAAAATATGGTATTTCCAGTCGCTATAGATTTGAATTTCTTTGAAAAAGGAATTTTATCCCTCAATGAAACTCAATAATAGTTTTGATATCTATTTTATATTAAAACTTTTTTTGTAGTAATCATTTGCTGTTTAACAATAACTAGAAGCTATTTCTCAATCGAAGTCTTGAATGAAATTTTCAATTTCGAGATTCATTTTATTGTCAAAAGAACTGAACTTCACTTAATTGCATACAAAAGAAAAATTCAGCTAAAGATTGACTGAACACAAATGTTTTTCTCAAAAGGTTTTGTGTCGAACACATCTCTAATATGTAATTCAAGTCATCCGCAAATGGATGACTAAACAAATCATTGAAATATCGGAAACTAAACTTTACAACACTATAATAATAGAGACTAACATAGAATAGGTTTCGATCTCAGCAATAAATGATAAATTCCTCGATCATATCAAATGATAATTTTGTTTCTTTTGACACTTTTATAAATATTTTTCAATGAATTCAAACAATTCTTTTGAAATATTTTTCGAAATAATATTTTGAAATAATAGATAATATGTTTACCTTAAAATAGGTCTGATTTGGCCGATCATCGATTCCAAAGTCGCTGATTGTAAATGACAAGAATAAGGGAAGACATGAGCAAGGTACTAATATGTATGCGCACAGAATTGCATATTTGGCTTTTTTCATTGAACACCAACTCTTGCTATTAGTCGGGGATCTGAACATAGATTTGAGTAACAATTTTGAATCATTAAAAACAATAATAATGTCTAACCTAACGGCAAGATATCTCCAAACGGCAAGAATTACAGTCAACCAAATAGATATTGTATGACAGACAACAGTAAAATGAGCATGGAACAGAGTGAAGAGGGCCCACCCATATGTATTGATTACTTCTGCATCCGTTTCGTTTCGGATGAAATTATGGATTGCGTACGGAATATAAGAGGCGATGACACACATGTCTGATACCGCCATTCCCGTCAATATTGAGTTCGTCGGCGATACCATATTTTTCCTGATTATAAAACAGATTTAAATAATTTTTCATTAAAAGGTGAGCGAAAAAACTTTAAATGTAAACTTAGTTTTTAAAAACTTCTAATTCATTAAAAGTTTCATGTCTAATGTCTAGAGACCTAGGCAATATATTAACTAGTACTTTTTTCAAATTAATATTAATATAATATTAACGTCAAATTAAGTAAATAATTTAAATAAATTACTTTTTTAAAAAGCTTTTATTGAGAGTGACTTAAATCAAATTATTTTTTGATAAAAGTAATAATATCTAACGTAAAAGAAGAAAAACAGACCTTGTTAACACAATTATGTTGAGAACGTTAGCAATTATACCAAATATACAAACGAATAGACTTAGGTATCCGTGAATCGGACGATAAAAGAAGTAAAAGCTTTCGAATTCTAAACCGAAATACATTTGTTCGCTGTTTTCCTCTAAAATCAACGAATTATTAGAACTGTTATTCATTTCTTCCATCACTTCAGTCACGGATACCGTCGAAAAGATTGCAGACATTATTTTAACTAAAGAAATGATTGAAATATTATTAGTTTTTGACTTATAAACAGATTTACTAAAATAAAATAATTGAAAATAAAAACTTATCTTCAAAACTTTGACAATTATCTTGTAAACAATATTGTTGAAGACAAGATAATTGTCAAAGTTTTGAAGATAAGTTTTTATTTACAATTATTCTATTTTATTAAAATTTTCAGACGATTACAAAAACTTTTTTATAATATTTTTTATAATATTTACTAAAATTGAAAACTCTTTGAATTTGATTTATAGGGAAACAAAAGTTTTTTATTTAATTTTTTTAATTTTTAAAATATAAACAAAATAGTATTGAAATATCTCTCTATAAATTAAAGTCTTTATATTTCAAATAATATTTTATATAATTATAAAATGTAAAATTATTTTAGATGCTTTTAATGTGAATCACTTTAATATCACTCATAAATGTAGTAAAAAGATCACAATTTTGCTTATTTTACATAAATTAAGATAATTTACTTTTAAAATAAAGTTTTGCTTAAAAAGAGTTTATTTTGTATAAGTCTTCGAAAAATCATTTCTCACAGAATTTAGAGTCACTCTTATAATAGAATAAATTTATTAAATCTTTTAATTAATCAAAAATTAAAATATTTTTAAGAATTAGGGCTGAATTTAATAAGAATTTCCTTTAATAAACAAAAAGATGAAAAACTTTTAAACTTAAAGCGATTAAAAGTCTAAATGAACTTCCGTTCAGTAGTTTAAAAGGAAAGGCTTTTAAAATAAAAGGAAAACTGAAAAGTAGTTTCTATTTTAATTCAATCATAACTTACAGTAAATCAAAGGAAAAATGGATAATGTTTTAGATGAATTTCAGCCAAAACTAATGCCTTATTTAATGTCTTATATCAGATAACAAAAAATCAATCATTTTGTTTGTTTATTTAAAAACAAGATGTGCATGCTTACCATCTTTCAATATATATATATACTTAGGCTTTACTCAATTCTCTAAATATTAAGAGCAGATTTTGGTTTATAAAAAGTTAAATTCATATTTCAAAGGATAGCATCGCTTTTAGCGAAAACACATTAAAAATTGATTGCAATAAGAGATCTCTTCTTTTAACTTATAGTTAGAGTTAATTGAATTTAATTAATAAAATTATTTTTAATTTATTGCTTTTTTATTCTTTTTTCTTTCCATATAATTCTTAATTTATTTTATTTTTTCTCAAGAAATGTTATAATAATCACCTAGCAATTAATTAAATAAGCATGATATTTTCTTGTTATTGATACTTTTTTGATTGATTTTTCGAATTTAGTTGACTTATGTTTAATTTATAAAATGCTTTTTGTATTTATATGAAAGTTATCAAGATATATTTATTTCATATGTGATGAGAGTAGATGAGGTAATTTTTTTGGATAAAACAATTAATGGTAAAAAGTATTACTGTCGGAAACATCTGAATTGTAGTCACGCGATCTTTTCAACACTAATCTGTAAATAATATGAGAACTTAAGAACAGAATAAGAGATCAAAAAGTACTTCAATTGTAATTCTCATAAAAACTCCACAAAAAAATCTGAATTAATCCGATAAAACATTTATTTTTAGCTCTATTTTATGCATTCGTATTTCACTTCTGATTTTAATGTTTAAATAGTTACTCATATTATAATCCAATTTGTTTGGAGAGAAATATGTGTTTAACCACTAAAAGCATTTTCTAATTTGTGATCTTTTTTTTAATGAAAGATTTTTTGGACTCCGAATTAAAACGAATCAAATAATTAAACTCTTTATCATAAGATTGTCTCAAATCATATTCTCAACTCATTAAAAGATTAAAAGATTTTCCAAAAAACTATTTGAGTTTTACCCAAAACTTCTTAATAAACTAAAATTAATGGTCTGAACGGCATATCTTTCACTTATATTGAAAAAAGTAGTAAAAACTATTTCTAAAATGAAGACAATATTCAAGAAATAATCTCTTATTAAAGTTTACATAAAATCCAGACATTAAATAATAATTATTTGTTTTGAGACAAAAAATTTATCCAAAACTTTTAATAAAGTGTTCAATAGTTTGAAAAAGTGTCAGAAAAGACAAATTATAGTTAAAAATTAATTATTATTATTATTTGACACTTTTGTCTTAATTAATATTATAATAATAAACAATTGCTATAATTGGACTTTACTTCAAATTGATGCCAACTTTTCGTGAATTTTAAGCAAAATAATAGCCTAATAATGCGTTAGAAGTGAACTATTATTATGTAAATATTAGTGAAATAATTAAGTGACACAAAATGACAAATCCTGAGGTTGTAATGACTTTAAAGAAGATTTTCCTTCAAATTATTCAATGTTTTGATGGGTTTGTAGTGATTCAGAAGAGATGCCACCGAATAGGTATTTATTCTTCGACTGAGCGATCAGTTCTTCTGATTCGAGTTTAATTCGTTGACAAATAGATAACGAATGTGTTCTGTCTCTGAGAACTATTCGTTCGGATGACTAACTTCTCTTCCAACTAAACATCCGATTAAAATTGTCTCCGAACATATCATTCTATTCTTCACTCAACTCTAGAACAGTCCAATCACTGATCGATTAGTTCGAGTGTAAGTCAACTGCATTTAGATATGGCAAATATGCTAGGTTAAAGTTATGCTAGACTTATAGACTGAGTCAGATCTCGATTCAATGCATTTTAAGTAAAACAGAAGAATAAAGTTATTATTCGATAAAAAACGACTAAACAGAAGACAAAGATATTAATAATAAATTAGCGAAACATTAAAATATCGTTTTTGTTGTAATGAATTATTTCTAATAATTGCGATTCAGTTATGGTTTCGACTTTTTTTCTTTGAATGCGAGACATTATAAATGTTTTATTCAATAATAATTGAGTTTATTTTGATTTCGGTATCGAATCTGGTTTTGATATAAACGACATGTTTTTCATTGGAATAGAAATGATTTGATTGAATCCTTACTCTTATCTCATTTGTCGTTTACGCGACTAAATCTCTATTGAATTTTGCTTCAAATGAATCAAAAGTTTGAGTTTTTATCACTACTTTTTAGTAAATTTCAATCACTAAAAGCATAAGATTTCAAAATGAAAGTCATCTAAAAGTGTGAGTCGTGTTTGTTCTGAACATCCGATGAAAAGAAGAAAAAAAATTGCCATTTCTTTCATTCAATGTATTCTTTCAACTTTGAAAAGCTTTTCATAAGCGAATACTAAGTGACGACTCCTTTCTCTCCATTTAGTTTCAAAAATCGATGACTTTTCAGTCCATTCTTTAAATTATTTATAGATTTATATATAAATTATGAAAAAAATTATTTTTAATAAAAATATATCATAAATAGTATTATTGTTTATGTACCACATAAATCATTGCAAGATAACTTAATATAGGTTGTTTCCAATAAATTATTAAAATCTCCTAGCCATTAATAAATTATTATTGAATCGGATAAAAGTTGATTTATTCATTGAAAATCTGATTTATAATAATTTTCCATGATACAATTTTTTTAATATAATTCGATTTTCTTTTGCAAATATTATTAAAGGATTTAAAGTGACTCTAAAAACGAAAGTCTTATAAAAATATCATTTACAAGATAAGTTGTCCTAGGGCTTTTGTGGTCCAACTTGTTTACTATTCAAACTTAAATGAAAAATTGATTTCTGATTCAAAAAGACGTCAAAAATTGTAACAGATTTTAATCGTTAAGAAAGTATTGACAAAATTTCGACGGATTTCCATATAAAAAGTGAATCTATTGAATGCTTTAAAGGTCATAACTAGGGTTAGGAAAATACAAAGGTTTTATTTTCATTTTGTATTATACATTTATAATACAATGTATACCTTGTATTATGATGTATTTTTATATCAAGAATAATTATATCGATATTTTAATTTGTATTT
>JAQFZM010003446.1:0-11094 GCA_034695785.1 Galumna obvia
GGCTAATGGCCGATATAAATTCAAGAAAGTCAATGTCGAGCGCATGTTTGCATTTAAACGGAGACGTTTATCTCAGAAGGAGGGATGGGTGCCTATACCTATCACTGAAGACACCGAAAACACGGAAAACAAGGAAATAGGTGATAACACAGCGGTTATACCTCAGGAGAGAGACATCGCTATTAAGGCTTATATCTCAGATCAAACCCGAATTGCAGAGACAAGAATGAACTCTATTATTGACATAAATGGTAATCCTTTGGATTCAAACGATGCCTTTGCTCTGAAGAACACTTTAAAACATTATATGAGTTTCATTCGCAAACTTTTGGTCGAATTAGATATGAATCGGAAACTAGTGCTTATTCCATACCCGAAAGTCCCGGAATAAAATGGAATTTGGAATAGTTTTAATATCTCTATTAATAAAGATTATGAAATTTTTGATGGCTCTGAAAAGTGGCCCACATATAAGCCCCCGCGCTTATTGAACGAAGAGTTTGCTTATGGAAAGTTTCAGAAAAATGAGGATATAAACAGAGATAAGCCGTTCCTCTCTAATGAAGTGCATAACAAAATGACCGAAAATGTGTTTTCTGGGAATAACCCGAATTATGAGCCATTGGTTTATGATTCAGATTTGGAAGAATCTGATGATGAGTGCGAATTGGTGTTACCTAGATGTGACCCCCCTGGTCCTAGAGTGGGCAACTCATCACGTGACGAGGATCGGGAACCGTTACCGACTCCAAAAAAATTAAGAACTAATGACGAGTCTTCTATCATTGGAGGACAGACTGTAATCGTGACGACTACGGGTGACTCAATACCGATACCCCCGGCTTTTACCGACTTCTGGGAGAATATACTGAAAATCTCGGATACATCCCATTCTGAATCCATTCTCAACATAGGGAATGCATTAAACGCGAGTTTACAGGAATACATCGAATATCGACGAAAACTCTCGAATAAGTAACGTGTGAATGAGGAGCTCCACTCTTATCGATGGAGGTATGATCTGATCATATCATAAACTCTCTCATATTTTTCAATTTTTTGTACTAATCTATGAGTTATTCGTTTTATTCAAACTCATAGCAAAGTTCTCATAAATTATTGTAATTTTTTCCATTGATTTTATTTTTATAATTCTTACCACTATTTTCACACCAAATGTTTGTCGAAGTCTTTGGAATAGATTTGGTTTTAGAAATGAATTTAGTTTTCAAAGTTGTATACCTTATTCACTGCAAAACAATTACTATATTCAGTGTTTGTCTTATCTGTTCCTACGATATGTTTATAGCGATATATTTTTTGTCAAATTTTATATAATTTTTATTGAATTAAATTAAAAATAAGTAATAAAAATTAAATTATTTGGTTTTAATATTAAAATATTGAAATCAATGAAACCAATCATTCAAAGGATGACCTCATCTAACGGTAGATTTGTTCAAATCTTTGGTTTTAATTGTATTTTCCAAAGAGTGAAGCGTTAGATCTGAAGGCTTTCGTCTGAGGAAACAAAAGAAACAAACGATTGCAACGATAATAAGTAGAATCACAATAACTATAACTATTGGAATCAGGAAATGGTTTACATTTGGTGAGATAGTTGTGGTGATAGTTGTGGTGATAGTTGTAGTTTCATAGCAATGTTCCAAAAGTTGAATCCAATTCTCTCTTAAAGAGCACTAAAATAAAAGAATTTTATATTTATTTCAATTCAATGTATTGTTTGCCTTACATTTCCTTTGGTGTCATTCATATCGAAGCAATACTGAGAAGCAAGGTCTCATCCTCGAGAAACTCATATTAAAATGAATTTGGTATAATTGGAAAGCTTATATCAAGTATATTCGAAATATAAAATATTTTTCTGCTTATGACCAGTAATTTATTAATTATTGTTAAATTAAAATTGAAAGCTTAAGCTTTAAAAATATACAATATTTAAAGATTAAAGATTTTTGAACTGAACTTTGAATGAAAAGATATAAAAATTAATGTTTAAATAATCAAAAGTTCAATATTAAAGCTTTTGATATATACTTTTATTTATGAAAATTCATAGTTCAGTTCAAAATCTTTAATCTTTAAATATAGTATATTTTTAAAACTTAAACTGTCAATTTTAAATTAACAATAATTAAAAATATACTGGTCATAAGCAGAAAATCATTTATAATATCGAATCAACTTCATATAAGCTTTCCAAAGATACCAGATTCATTTTAATATGAGTTTCCCGGGGATGAGACCTTGCTTCTAAGGATACAAATATTTTGGCCATATTAATTTTATCGGAGGAAAGCTTTAATTATAAGTCTTTTTAAAATAATTTATACTATAATAGTCATTATAATTTAAATAAGTCATCTATTAACAAATTGACTAATTAATAAATTTCATTTGAATGTATGTTAATTAAGCTAGGTAAAACATCTTAATTTCACAAATAGTAAATTTATTTATTTCTACTTTCAAAAGAGTATTGAATAAAAGTATAAAATTTTAATATAATATCTTCAAAGATTAAAAATTAGGTTAAAATTTTCTTTAATTTATATAAAAAGGATTATTAATTTAATGAATGTTATGTCATATAATAGTAATTCATAGTTTAAAAACTTAAATTTTAAGTAAAAGTATCGATGATAATGTCATCAAATTAATAATTAAATGACATTTATTTCAAATTTGTTCACAATATTCAACAAAACATTAAACTTATATTCCTTTCAATGAAAACATTTACATTAAATTTGAGTAAATAAACTAAACATTAATCTATAATAAGAATTAAATTAAAGTTTATATAAATGGTATAATTATATGAAATAAAAGGTTTCATCAAATAATAATTACTAAAAGTTTATTAATATTTGTTTGAATTTATATTTATTAAAAAAGTTTTCAATTAAATAAAATATAAAATTAGATAAAAAAAATTTTAATTCAAAATTCAGTTTTAAATAATTGTTTTCTTATGTTTACTTTGTTTTGAAGTTTTAATCCAAACATTTATACTTTTTCTTTGAATGAATGTTTTTCATATGTCGTTTGAGTTTATAAGAAGTAACGAAAGTTTTGCCGCAGTTTTCAATCAAACATTTAAATGACTTCTCTTTTAAATGAATGTGTATTATATGAAACTTGAGATCAACTGAAGCAACGAAAGTTTTATTACAATTATTTTCATTACAATTAAATGATTTGATTCTTATATGGATTTTATTTTTATGTTATTTAAAATTACTTTTTTATCTAAAATCATTTATTTATTTTAAATTAAATTAATTTTTCATAGAAAATATTTAATTTAAGTTTGAAAAATGTCAAATATTAAGGAATTAATTAATAAAACATTAATTGATTTGTATCGACACTATTTCGTCAAAATTGATAACAAATCAATGATTGAATATCTTATGCAATTTAGCAAGGTATATTTCATTTATATTAGTCGAGATCTTCAAGAATATATTAGTGGTTATAGAAATGCCAAAAGAATATGGGTTACAAAATTGATCAAGATAATAATGCTTATAACATCAATAAAAATGGCTTTAAATGCTATTATAAGAGAAGTAATATATATTTTTATTTATACATATTTTATATATTTATTCGTGATCTGACCTGTGATTTCACATATCTTTTGGGCGAAACAAATATGATTCAATTGGGACTGAGTTTAATCGGTTTCTTAGGTTTCATTTTATTAACTACAATACAATATAATGATATTAAATATAAAGATTATATCCTTTATTATTTTAACAAGATACAAAACGACCAACTATTATATCCATTGAATGAGATAATTAAAAGCAAAGAAAAATTTATAAGAGCATCTATCAAAATATACCTTGATATAATTGTTCCTGTATCAACATTTAGTTGGTTCATTGGTATTACATTCTTAACAATAGTTTCATATTTAGACCCGAATTCTAATTATTTACTGATAATGACAATTATTTGGTTTATACTTATTACGATAGTTATTTTACCAGGTATTTCATTAACAATATTTATATTTACCCAAATTTTTGGAATAATTCATATCTTGAAATTGAAATTTAAGGAAATCAGTATTAAAATTAAGTTAAGTATTAAACAGAATAAGAGACAATTCCTTCGCTACGATTTAATTGATTTAATTGGAGAACACTATTATTTCGCTAAAATAACTAAAGATTTAAACAAAACTATTTCACTTATATTTTTTGAGTGGTATTTAATCCTGGTTCCTTGTTCCTGGTTCTGTATTTACGCTACATATCATAAAAATGCATCCCTTCTAGTAAAAATAACATCATATTCTTTTAATCTAGTAACCCTAGGTTTAATTATTTCAACTGCAAAAGTTGTAATTCCTTTGGTTAAATTAGCTCACTCTCCATATAATTACCTTTTTTCATATTTTAGCAAGGATATTTATAGACATAAAATTATGAATAGATTGAATTTGAAAACTAAATTAAAACTCATATTATTTATGGAACGGCTGTCCGTCGGACCCAAAATAGGTTTTTATGTAAACGATTGGTTTCTTTTAGATTCGCGGGAATTCTTTCAATTGATATTATTATCATTCAATAATTATTTGTTTTTAATAACATTATTTTAAACTAATTATGTTAAATTAATATATTTGAATAAAAACTAAATTTATATATTATTAATACCAAATGTTTTAATAGTTTTAAAATTAAAATTAAGAAAACTTATAGTTAGTTCAAAAGTTACATTTTTTTATTAATGTTTTATTAAAATAATCATATTCAATTAATATATTTAAATAAAAGTTTAGTCAAAAAATTCATTGTCATAAGTAATAAAATTTATTGAGTGATTAATAATAGATAAAAGTCTTACCTTGATGAATAAAAGTTGAGGAAAGGATTTGATACAAAAACTGTTCAATAGATTATTGGCTGTAAATAATTATGTTTTGTTTAAAATAATTAAAGTAATGAAAAAAAAAGAAAATATTTAATACAATTAATGATATTATTTGAATGTTTAATATTAAAAACTAACATAATTTTCAGTAAAAGTAATTATTATCTCATATATAAGATAAGAGAAATTTTATATACTCTTTAGCCAAACCTTGAATTTGAAGGACAGTTCCTTTTTTGGAAAAACTATTAAACAAAACTTTTTTACAGTAATTCAAAAACTCAAATTTTTTCAAAAAATATTTATTAATAGATGAGTTCATTTTAAATATTAAATATTTAAGATAAATATGATAATCTATTACGAAAATTTTAGCTTGTTCATTAGTGAATGAGATTTAACAAATCAAATTATCTATAAAGCAGGGATGACAAATGGATTTTAAAGGGGGGTATTTTAAAATACCCCCCATAAAGAGAAAAATTTGGGAAAATACCCCCTAGGACGAAAATTAAGGTACCCCCACTCCTAGAGAAAAAGGGAATAAATAGGCAAAAAATTCGGAAAAATTGTCGGAAAATAGTAAAAATTCAGAGAAAAATAAGTAAAAAGCTGTAATATTTATGGAAAATAACTTATAACTTAATAAAAACGCGTAAAAACGTCAAATTTACAGTTTTTAAGTTAAAAATTTGATGAAAAACTTTTTAGAAAATTTTGAAAAATGCAATTTTTGTCAAAATATTTAAGTTTTATCCATAAATTTTGATAAAATACGTTAAAATATGACAAATTGTACTCATATACATCAGAAAACAGCTTAAAAACGACGTTTAATGCGTTTTTAGGAATTTTTTGGTCATTTTCAAAATACCCTCCCCTAATACCCCCCCTAAGCCGGAGCAAAATGCCCTCCCCTAATACCCACCCCCTAGAATCGAAAGGTTTGGCCATTCCTGTTAATATACACCCGACGAAAATCAGAACTACTGTTAGTTTAAAGAGTACCCTGCTGTAAATATCTGATGAATTACAAAGATATTTTTCACGATTAATCTAGGATAATGGACCTTAAAAATTTATTAGATGAAATTTGAAATTTATCATGATCATTGGAATTTAATGCATTTGAGAACAAAATCTTCATTTTTTAAATACAATTTAAAAGCAAAACAAAATTTGGTATTGCTCGATTGACTGTTACTAATGGTCAAATATTAGGTAATCCGCTTGAACAATTGCAACAATTTTCGAGTATGATGTAGCCGGATAATATACCTTGAAAATATATAAAAAACAGATCTCTGCAATTTAAAATAAACTAGAAAATGCATTTAATATACCGAAATTTTATTCATTTATTTATTCGCATTTAACTCCAATTATCATAATAATTTTCAAATTTCATCCTGTTTCTTTTCAATGTATATTATATTAGATTAAACCTGTGAAATATCTTTGGAAATCATCAGCTAGTTTCAATAGGGTACTCATTCAACCAACAGTAGTTCTGATATTCGTTGACTGTATATTTTATATAATTCTTATTAATTTAGAAATATAATTTGCAATAATTATGTCATTTACCTTTTTAATATATTTTAATATATGTTATTGCGAGCTAGATCATTTAGGTATTTTTTAGTTTAGATTAGTGGAAATGATTAGAATTCTTTTAATTAATTATTATATAAATCAATAAGTGATATTTAATTGGTGCAGGGTAATTGATGATATTTAATTGATCCGGCATAAGTAGTTGCGGTATCTGAAACCTTTATTATAAAAACTACAATATTTTCAAAACAAATAAATTGCATTATGTTCAATTAATAATGTGGTTTTATGTGTAATATCAGGGATGGCAAATAGGGGGGGGGGTATTCAAGAATAACAACCTCTTGGAGCCAAAAATCGGAAAAATACCCCCCACCTTAGACGAGAGTTAGAGGAACCCCCCTAAAGAAAAAGAGGAAAAAATTCAAATTATGGCAGAAATTTTGAAGAAAGTTAAAGGTAAACCTCAATAAATGCATAAAATCGTCAAAAATTATGCTTTTACGCTCTAATTTTGGTCTTCACAAAATTTTTAAATTTTACAAAATTGCCTTTTTTGCTAAAAATTCTTAGTTTTTTCCTTTAATTTTGATAAAATGAATTAAAATATTACTAAATAAAGTCATTTAAATCAGGAAAAGCCTTAAATTTGATGTTTTATGTGTTTTAAACAATTTTGAGTTATTTTCAAATTACCCCCATATACCCCCTTAGCTCGGGCTAAAATACCCCCTTATACCCCCTTGGACTTTGGTCTTTCGCCATCCTTGGTAATATATTTAACATGAATCATTTAATCACAATATTTTTAATCTGGTTTTAAAGTTGCAAAATTTTATGTTTTACATTTTTTTTATTTATGATTTTATTGTAGTTTTTAATAAAAGATAGTTTATATTTTAATTTGACACCAAAATCATTATAATCGGTCAAAAGACATAAATCTTTTATTACTTTGAATATCAAGAATTTACCATTGAATTGCATTAGGAAAATATAGATCACCATTTATATAAATTTTTTTGTAATTTATGAATAGAATACTTTATTTTGAACAACTTTGTGCTAGACACTTTTTGATCAAAGCTAAGATTAACCCAGTCATATAGTTAGGCAATATTTTGAAGATCGGATTCCTTTCGAGGGAATTATTATAGTTTTGATAAATAAAAAAGTGTTTCAATTAAAAGTTTTTCAACATAATAAATACTCTAAAGCTCTATAATATAGGTCAAACTTATAAGCATTTTTGATACACGTACTCGTCTAATATATTTGACTTGCTCAGGAGGACAAATCTTAGCTTTGTAGACAAATATTACTCAATTTACAGTATTATTTATGATAAACGCTTTATTAAATATTTAAGTTAAAAATGTTTACTAGAATATTATTTTTGAACTAATTCAATACTATTTTATTCATTTATATTAAAATTTCAAGGTTTTTTTTAAATTAAAATCATTTAAAATATTAAATACAATCTGGCCCCTTTTTTGAGAGCTTCGATTTTGACCAAACCTTGATTCTGTTCAGTAATATTGACCACACGAACAGTTCCTACGTATGGGTGTACTAATGAATCAATAAAACTCATCAAGAACAAATGATATTTTGATAGATTTTGAATTTAAAATAAAATAGTAAGATATTAAATAACCTTTTATAAATTGTTGATATTATTTAAATAAAATATTTAAAATTATAATTAGTTTTTCAGAAATAATTTATTAAAAGAGTATCGCAAACGCCGTCATAGAGTGTATTGAAATAATTTGTATTCTTTGGATTCAAGTCTTTAATAAAAGAGGAATTAGTTTTAGTGTCAATAAATTTGATCCAATTATTGTCCATTTGTCTGATATGAGATAATAAACAAAATATACTTTAATTAAACATTGAATTCATACCCATATTTTGCGAAATCAGTCCAGTATTTCATCACTTGTTTACTCAAATCAATATTTTCTTTGGAAATGTTTTTTGGATTTAAAAGAGATAATCCAAAAACAAAGTCGAGTTCTGCTGTATGAAAAATACCAAGGTCATTTCCTTTTCTTAATGATAGACCAAAATCTGTTATCTTATATGTCATTTCATAGAAAAATACTTGACTTTCATTAATTGAGAGCTCAGAATATCTTTTGGCGAACAGATATGTGGGACAACCAATCATTATATGTCCCAAAAAGTCATATATTTTCCATTTAATAGCCTTTGAATCACTTTTGTTGACATTATTTAAGTAAAAATCTGTAATATTTTTAAGGTTTATGTTATGGTTTAAGACATGATTTGTTTGATTAACGAAATAATAGAAGTCTTTCTCAACAAAAGACTTCTTTTTATGCCATTCAGGGATAATAAAAGGTACTAATATTGAGCCTTCATCCTTGGTCACTCCAGCTAAGATATCTTGGTGTTTTTATTTGAAAAATGAATTAGTTTTCAATATATTATTAAATAATAATTATTTCATTCATACCTTTATTAAACTTGAGTTCATTAAAAGCCTTTTGAGAAGAAAATGGGAGAAATTCTGTGCCAAATGTTGGAAGAGTCAGATCCCATCGTTTAGGGATAAAGTGATGAGAGTCTATTTTTCGTAAACATTCCAACCATTGCTTATCCACAGAACAGTTCATACTTTTAGCCAATTGTTTGGCGCCGATAAGCGCTTCTTCTTTACTATTCAAATATCTTTCCTTATTGAAGCGAAGTGCTCCGCTTTGCATAATAGCCCTCTTGAATAAACCCTTTGATAGGGGAGATATGAGATGTGCCGAAACACTCCAACTGCCGGCACTCCCACCAAAGATAGTTATCTTATTCTTATCGCCGCCAAACAGATGGATATTTTCTTTTACCTAAAGTTTGAATAGAATTTCAAATATTTTGAATTCAATGAAAACAAACCCAATTCAGAGCCAAAAGTTGGTCATAAAAGCCAACATTTCCGGGCGCTGATTCTTGGCCTCCATATAGAAAACCTAAGGCACCGGTTCTGTAATTGGCGGATACGACAACCACTTCATGAGTGGCCAAAACCTCTCCCGAATAAATGGGCATAAATATAGAACCGTATGAAAGTGCGCCCCCGTATATCCAAAACATAACTGGTTTTAATTCGTTCCTTATTTTTGGTGTCCATATGTTGAGTAGTAAACAGTCCTCACTTATATTTGAATGAGCTAGGGAAGTTCTTTTATATTGGATGCATGAGTTGTTTGTTTGTTTCGCTTCAATTGTTTCCTTTAAAATTGAAATTAAAGTTTATTTTTAACTAAATTTAAACATTTCTTACGTTTTTTAAGTGAATTGGTTTCGGTTTTGCGAAACGAAGGCTACCAATCGGTGGCTCTGCATAAGGAATACCCAAATATTGTTCAATACTTTGATTTAGTACTTGAATTGTGTTTCCCTTCACAACTCCAGACGTTGTTTTCGCACTTATATTCTCTTCATTTATATTATTACCACAAATATTATTAAAACAAATAAAATATAAAATTATTTCTAAAATCATTGTTTTATAAAAAAATTTTTAAGAATATCAACGATAAATTCACTTTATTTTAAATATTAATTAATAATAATTTCTTATAACTTATTTAACTTTTTAATGGATAAAATATTTCAATTTTAAACTTTTCTTTGAGCTGTCATTTCAGGGAATCATTTTATGATTGAATACTATCATTAAATTCATCGATTCATATAAGGAATAATTTGTTTTTTTAGTAATTATTAATTACAGTAAAACTTCAATATAGAAGACTTTCAATAAATAAAATATTTAAAAAATAACATTCAAAATGTGCCAAATTATTTGCATGATTATTTTATTTAGAGTAAATATTATTATGGGAAATTAACTACCTCTTTTTATTAATTAAAAAATGATAAATTTTTAAAAAATTGCCTTTACTTTAATTATATTTTTACTTTAATTTTGAATTAGTTATGAAATGCAGGTTTTTTATATTTTAATATATTGCTCGAGGTTATTTAAACATGTTTCTTTTTTTTGTCAAGAATATATTTAGCCGTTAAAACTCTAAACTTTAGAGTAGAGCATTTCACAACTGGACCTTGGTAAAATAAGTTTTTCTTTAAATTCATTATTTAAAGAAATCATTTAATACATAATATTTAATATATTTACAATTAATTTTACAATTAAACAAAATTAACAAGTAACTTTACAAATATTTAGAGAACATGTTACCATGACAAATATTTTATTTTAATATCAATAATAAGTTTATATAATTAATAATTTTTATAAACTTATTATTCTTTAAGATAACAACAATTAAATAAATATTAGAATTAAATATAATTAAATATAAACACAAACTTTTATTTTGAATTAGTGTGCTTGGTAAAATTTTTTTTAATTAAATTTTAAATATTCATTATTATTTTTAATATAATTATAGGGTTCGTTATATACGTTATATTTAGGATCATTTGATAAATGAATATAAGTATAATAATTGTCTTCATTTTTCTTATTGTTGTCTAACCTTTTCTGACGAAAAAACATATAAACAATGAATGAAATTAATATTAAGACTAGACTACAAACGGTCACAACTGTTACGAATGGAAAGTCTT
>JAQFZM010003447.1:0-11093 GCA_034695785.1 Galumna obvia
CAGGAGTTTATTGATACCAAATTTAATATGAGATACAAGTATCTGGATATTTATAAGAATTTGATTTGGAGCTAAAATTTAAAAATAAGTTTAAGATAATTTCGAAATTGATTTCTTAAAGTACTGAAGAAAGCTATAATTGTGTGGAACTATTAGATATATAAATTCAATTTATGATTGAAAAAGTTTTATCGTTTAATTATTCAAACTTTAAAATTGATTTAAATATTCAATAAAATTAAAATATGGGAGAAATGTGAGAAAAAACCTTTAGAGTTATTTAAGAGAAAACCTCGATAAATTCATAAAATAGTCAAAAACAGAGTTTTTAAGTCCAAATTTTGATGCCCAATATTCTACAAAAAAGCCTTTTTTTGTAGAATTTTCTCAGTTTTTTGCATTATATTTGATAAAATACGTTAAAATATGACCAAATATTGTTCTATATGCCAGAAAAGCTTTAAAATAGATGTTTTATGTGTTTTAGGCAATTTAGGACCATTTTCAAAATACCCTAACCTTATACCCCCTTGGACAGAGGTCTTTTACCATCCCTGTTATTAAGTTAAAAATGAATTTTCAAACAAAAAAGCCAACTATCAGAACATAGTGATCAAGGTTATTTAAGGAAATGTAATGAAATCTCTCAAATCATTCCATCGATGACTTACTTTCAGATGTGTTTCCAACTCCTTCATCAAAACAAGAGTCAATCAAACAAATGGTTTGATATCGAAGCCAACCTTTTCATAGACTCAAGTGATCTCATTTCCATTAAAATTAGTGATAGGATTTATGGAACTTCAAAGTGGAACTAAAACATATCATCCCTATAAATTGACTTATGAGAGGGGAAAGGCTTATTTTTTTCGAGTATAGAAAACAAGTGATCGAAACTCTGCCCAAACTCATTTGTTTTGTTTTGGTTTATGAGTGAAACGTATTTTTAGCGATTAATCATTTAATTGTATTTTATTAGATTTAATTGTTTGTAATTAATCTAAAGAAATGGCAGAAAATTTACGCAAATCATGTGTTAAAGAGTGGAAGTTTTGTGACAGTTATAGATCAGTTGACGAAGACTTTACTTTAAGAAAACATTTGTTTGACTTCGGAATTGATTGGGATTTAAGTCTTAATGAAAACAAAACGATTCCAATACTTGCGGTTAATTTCGGAGATATTGTTATTAATACAATTCGTGAAAACCACGAATACATTCCTCTAATAGATGACAATCTCTCATATGGTATGAATGAGGCCATACGTAACGATACAATGATTACAAACTTAGGTGACTATCGGAAACAAAAATGGATTTATTTTCTTCAATGTCTTCAAAATCATAACACTATCACTGAAGAAGAGCCCACTTTTGTGACTTTGAGTCCAATTATCGCTAATTTGATGGCCGTTGGTCTCAATATCAATGATTTGTTTACCAACCGTTTTAATAGAACTTTCTTTGGGATCAAATTTAAAGGTTTTTCTTCTAAATTCATGAATTAAAGTATTATTTAATTGTTTTTATTTTGAAATTAGGAGTCATTCACTTATTCAACGACTCTTCACTTCAAATGGAGAATAGAAAGGCTCTTGATTTCGATACTATCCTTGATCGGGAAATGTACAAACAACAATATTATCTATCAAAGTTTAAACATCTGATCACTAATAATAACAGCAATAATATCAGTGACAAAGAGATGTGTCTTAGAGTCCAAAGAATTGATTTAAACGGAAATAAACTAATTATTTGTAATGAAATCGATGCCACCAGTAATGAAGGGGATCTGTGTTTTGTAAACTTTGAGGTTTCGCCTTATTATAGGCTCCATGAGTGCCCCCTTTTGCACCATTGGTCTCATTGTGTTGTTAACGGCATACGGAATATAATTATTGGGAGAATAGATGGGCCTCAACTTCTGGGGATTAAGGGTTTTTTGGCCAACTCTTTTCCAAATATGGATGCAATCAGATGTATGAAAAAGAGTCACTTTTCAGATTTGGATCAGTCGTTGCAATTCATAAAGTCTTGTATTGAATCAGAGCTCGATTTATATGAGTTTAATATTAATTCTAATGAAGAAACCCTCTCCTGTTTCAGACACAACACAACCACTGATTGTCACTACTTTTTGCCCGAATTCTATACTAGAGCCCGAATTTGGGGCCCCAAACCCGAAAGAACAACATGGAGCCAAACCCAAATATGGGTTTGGGTAGGGTTTGTGTTTATCCTACTGGGTATGGGTTGGGTTTGGGTTTATAAATTTTAAATTAGGCTTTAAAATGGATTTAAATATGAAAAGAAAGTTATTAAAAAGACATAAAACAAGAGTAAAACCCAAATTTTCATCTAAAAAAATGTTTGGGTATTTTGGGTTTGGGTATGAAAATGTTTACATCTTAATCCTCTATTCTATACTAAAGATTAAAATCATTTAATTAATTACTTATTATTTGATTACTTTTGTTATAAACCAATCATTGCTTTACTTTTAATATGATTTAATTTTTAATATTTTTAAATAATTGTGTTTTAAAATACTTTTTAAGTTTTCATTCAAAACAATAATATATTTGTAAACAAAATTCAAATACAAATAATTACTTTTAATTTTTATTCATATTTACGACTAATATTTGTAACATTTATTTGAAGGAATACTTATATAATTGAAATAATATTTGTTTTAACTTTAATTACATATTATTTTTATTTAAATATAAACAAGGATGGTATTCAATTGATTTGTTTGACTAAATTAAGATCATTTTCTTATTCATTGTTTGATTTAATTGTAATTTCTTTTAATAAAACATTTGTTTGTCTTTCAATTAACATATTTTTGGTTCTTAAGAGACTTCACTTAATTTCAGTTTAACTTCAGTTAATTCAGTCTATAATAAGAACTATATTTAGTGATCGATTCGTATAAATCATAAAATTTAATAATCGTTTAAATTATAACTAAATATAGTTGAAAAAACAGACAATAATTAAAAGTTTTAATTTAAAACAATTCAAAACTTTCTCTGATTTACAAATAAATTCAAAACTTAATCTTTAAAAGTGCCGCCACTTATGACTCAATAAAAGCTTATATTTGTGTTAACTCACTATGGAATTAGATATACTATTTTCTTATATATATTTCTATGAAATTCTTGTAATCTTATAAATAAAAAAAGGGTTTACTTTTTCGACTAATGAATAGTTTTATCAAAATATCTTTAATATTGAGTACAGTTATTAGAAATATAAGTAATAAAAAGTTGTATTTTTTATGTAAAATAACGTAAAACTTAATAAAAATGCCAATAAAGGCCATGGTCAACTTGACAAGGATGTTTTGCTAAAAATGCGTAAAATCACTTACAAACGTCAAAATTATAGTTTTTAAATAAAATTTTGATTTTCAAAATTTTTATATTAATTTTGATAAAATTGGTTGAAATATAAATAAATAAATACATTTACACCAGAAAACTACTTAAAAATGACGTTTTGTGTTTTTTAGGCAATTTTTGTTCATTTTTCTAAATACCCCCCTGATCTCGGACCAAAATACCCTTACCTAATAACATCCCCCTGGGACTAGAAGGTTTTGATTTAGGTCATTTATTAAGACAAGAACTGGAATTTGTGTTAGTATTTTATTAAAATGAATTGAAATAAAAATTTTAATTAATACAATAAAATTTAAATAATAGTAAATAATTTTATTCTCTCTTGATTGATTTATTATCAAGTTATTGAATATGGTTTATAATTTATCATCATCTTGTAAAAATTATAATGAGAAAGATATTATATAGAAAAAATATTCTTGCAAGGAGAAATATAATGATGAAATTAGAGATTTTGCAAATAAATTTAAAATAAATTTCTAGAAATTCTTTAATTTTATATTTGCTAGGAACAATTACTTCAATAATTATCACACTCTTAAAATGTTTTGATATTAGATTATTATTATATTTTACATTTTGTACAAGTTGCGATTTAGGCATATTAAAATAAGAAAGCATAAATGAAATATAAATCAATAATATTCTAGATAAATTTGTATGATTACAAATGTGAGAAACATGTATTCTATACAGAGATAGGCAAAAAAATATGAAGATTAAAATTTTAAGCTTGCAAATAGAGCGTGCTCATATTTTCAATATATTATGTTTGATAATATCAATGAATTTATATTAGAGTCTACGAAAAGGGTATTATTTGTAACAAATGTTAGTGATTGAGTCAGATTTTAAGGTTATACATAAACATCTGCCTCAAATTAATTAGGGTATTTTTAATCTATTAAACTTCAATAGAAATAAAGTCTACATTAGGTCAATAAAAATATACGTATTAGATGTCAAGCAACTTTAGACAAAACTTCATATTTTTTTCATATTTTTTTGCCTATCTCTGGTCATAACTAACAATTCTTGGACAGACATTGATTTTTGCATTTATTTGTTTTCCATATGAATACGAAATTATATTTAAGTAAAAATGTAAAGAAATAAAGTCTTAAAAGAATATTATTTATAAAAGTTACCCAAATGTTTGAAAAAAAAGTTTAAAATGTATCTTTCAAGAAATTTATTTAACATAGTATCCGCTATTTAAATATCGCAAAATATTATTCATAGAATAAATTATTTGAACTGTATAAATACAGTTTCTATAATTGTTATTTTTCTTTTTAAAATTAATTCTAATATCCATAAAATTATTATATTAAGATGAATCATGCTTGAAAATAATAAACTGATCAACAACCCAAAAGTAAATATTCAATAATAAATGTATAACCAAAAAGAATAATACAACTTAATTTACAGGTTTTAACTGAAAATTTTATAAAAAACATTAGATAATCAAAGATTATCCGATTCTTAAAACATTGCCCATAATCAGGAATAGGAATCTCTATAGGAAGATAAGCTTTCAAATGGAACTTGCTAAGACTACCCATAGAAAATTTCCAAGAGTACATATATCAAAATAAATTTGCCATTATTTAGGGTAAATTTAATGAAAACTTTATTCTTAGAAAAAAGGTTTTAGATGATTTATAAATATCTGTCTAAATTTATTCAGGGATATTATTAAACATATATAAGCCTTTAGAATACAAATGCATATAAGTTCAATAAAATGCAAATTAATTTGTTATATTGCTACATACCATATAAATTATCCTATATTTTATCCTATTGATGCTCATAATATTTATATTAAATTATTTTACCCTATAAAAATATCTCAATAAGCAATATGATAATTTATATTTCAATCGTTTTATCAAAATAAATTATTTATTCACTAAGTTATACAGAGATTCATTAGTGTTATAAAAAGGTTTTATTTATTAATTGAAAATGATTAACTTTTAAGAATAATTAAGTAAATGTTATGTCAAGCACGCACATTTTATTTTAAAAAAGGTTTGATAATTAAGCTATATCTACAACATACTTAATTTTTCATTATAATAGAATTTTGTTGATTTCACAAAGTGTTAAACATTTGCTTTTCATTTAATTTATTAATGTGTTCATTCATTAAAGTATTTATTTTTAAATTGATATTTAAAACTAGGCAATTTAGTTTTAAAACTATCCATTTTTAAAAATTTTATGTATGACTCTTTATTTAATCATTTATTAAAATAAAAATTATCTCAAACATTTTTAAAAAAAACTATAATAATTTTATAAAAATAATATAATATATTCAAATTATTTAAAAAAAATTGGAAGAGTATATAGGAATTCTTTTAATTTTGATAAATCAATTAATTATAAAAATGATTATAAAATAAAATTAGCAAGTAAAAATTAGTCTATTCATTAGATAATTTTGCTCATTTTGAAATATTTTATAATTAGAAATATCTGTTATATTTAATAATTGTTAAGTTCTTTTAAAAATTTATTCATTGAATGATAAAAATGGTTAACAAATTTAATAATAATGTTTTCAATCTAAATTAATTTAAAATATTTTGAAAAAAGAACAATACCAAGTATAGTAGACCAAAAATATTGGTATTTGTGGAGATTTCGGACTACAACTGAGTCCTTCATCGGGTGCGAAACGATTACATATACTACACTTTACTATTTAAATGTAGTGAAAAATAAACTATTAATAGATAAACGTTATACTTATGAATTAACCAGGGTTTAATTGTTAAATTGAACTTGATAATTTTATTTTTTAAGAAATATAGAAACATTATTATAATTAAAACATAAATAAAACAATAAAAATTTAAATTCAACTAAATTTATAAGTATATTTATTATTATTAAAAATGTCATCAATTAGAAGAATAATTGTCAAATTTATTGATAAAGATCGTTTTTATAATTATTATATTTATGTGATTATACAGTTTGTGAAAAAAAGGTTTACACTCGTTTTTTAACTGTAAAATCTTTATTAATTGGAAATTTAACAATTCTTTAAATTTCTAACTATTGATTTTTTCACCATTATAATAATTTTAAAAATATTTTATTACTAAGTTCATTTTTTCTAAAAATCAATGGTGTCAGTACCTATAATTCTAAGAAAGATAAATGAAATAATTTTATATTTTTCGAAAGATAATTAAAAAATAACCGATTAGTGTATTTTTGTTTTTCAAAATTCTTTCTACTATTGACAAAATTAGCTTGTAAAATTAAAAAATTAAAAAATTCTAAATGAACTTGTTTATTTCTAACATAATTAAATATAGAGATAGAAATGAGAAACACTTATATTTTACACTCACTTTTATTAAACAAACTTAAATACAGGCAAAACTATTAGTAAGTGACCGATAGAACTCTCATCGGAAGGTTTTCGGTGTACACATACATAATATCATTCATATATTTGATATTTTTATTTAATTCTTATAAGATAGTTTCTAGAATTGATATTATAATATTGATATTTCATTTAAAAAATAATGAAACCAACTTGGTTATTTTAATATTAAAGAAATGTATCTTAATTTAAAATTATTCATAGAATTCTTAATACAGTATAATCTCAGAAAAGCAGGCATGGCCAATTGGGGGGATTTCAAAATACCCTTCCTGGAGCAGCAAAATTGGCAAAATACCCCCCTGGAACATTAAAACCTTTAACATTACGTCTATGGACAAGCACTAGTTCTGTTGAGTTTTTTGGTCCAGAAAGGGGTATACCCCCCTGGGGGCTGCCATCTTTGGCCATCCCTGCAGAAAAGTAAAGTAGAAATTATTTAAAAATTGCTTAATTATTATATATAAGAAATTATTAATTAGAAGTTTAATAATATTTAGGTAAAATTTATTAATAAATATATGGACTGATATCAAATAATGTTTTAGAAAACTATTATTATCAGGAAATATTTAATAATTTGATGTTTACATTTCAATGTTAAGACTGTATTAAAAAAACCATTAAGTCTTTTTTAATATATTTTATTTAACAAAATGATTGAATTTATTGAAATTCCTAAAATACCATTGATCAGTAAAATCACTCCAATAATTAAGCAAGGCAAAAATAAATATCATTTTTCATCTTATTCAGGAGTCTCTATTAGCTAAAATATATTAAGAATTTTTAAACGCATTATTTTAAACAAGATATCACCTTTCATATATTTAAACAATATACCCAGACAACAATATGGCTATGAAAAACATAAAGGTTTATTTCATCAACATATTGATATTCAGCAAATAATTTATTAATCCCTTAATAATAAAGAAATTCTATTCAATGATATTTTTTATGGACTTATCCTCGGCTTTCGATACAATTAGTTTCGAAAAATTAATCAAATGTTTATATAATATAGGAATTAAAGGTCAATAATTGACTATAATTGCAAACCTTTTAACAAAAGATAACAATTTATATCTTATGGTGAGCTCTGTTCTAAACTTGTTTACTTAAATAGTAGAGTTCCTCAAGGTGCTAAAATTAGCCTTTTATTATTTAACGTATTTATGTCTGACAAACTTATCTTGACTGTCCTTTTTACAGTGAGCAGATGATGTTTAAGTTATATTACCTATAAAATACTACCAAGATCAATTAAATCTTCAATATAATTTAATTAAATTTTCAAATTATTGTTTAGCAAAAGGTCTAAAGTTAAATGAAAATAAAACAAAACATCAGAGAATTTCATTAAAAAGAACAAATTCTGACACTTTTTTAAAAATATATAATTAATAACATCTTAATTGAAAATGCATCATAAACAACTCGGGATCCTATATGACTCAAAAATGGTTTTTAATTTTCCTATTAATGACATTATTTCAAAAGCATTCAAAACATTTTATATTTTAAAACATATTTGTAAAAATATTAATGGAATTTTTTTTTTAAAAATTTATAAAACTTTTATTTTACCCAAAATTGAATTTTCAAATAACTGTTTTGTTGCCATAAAAAAATCAGAGTAAAGCCATAGAAAAGGTTCAGTGTAAAATTACCAAGTTTATATGTGTTAAAATGGAAAAATACAATCTGAATTAAGATGAAAGGCAAACACTTTTAAATATTAAATCATTGGAATCTCGAAGAGAATACTAAGCGTTAAAATTATTGCAAAATATTAGATTAAAATTTCCCGGTATTCCTGAAAACTGGATTAAATAATTACGATAAATTTTATTTAAATTTTTGTATAAAATTGTTTAATACACTTCCAATTGATTTAGGAAATAATGAGAAATATTAGTTTTTTAAATCATTTAAACAAACTGTAAATTATTTCAACTATTTGCTAATAACAAGTTATTTAAACAAAGCTTTAAGCCAGAGATCAAAAAAAAGTTAGCTGTGTATCGCTATGACGTAATAAAAGAGGTCTGTTGAGAAAGGTTTATTCAAAAATTTAGTGACAATTTTTGCGCCAAAAGTGTTTCACTTGTCAGTAACTCTTTTTTTACAATTTATTTAATTATAATTTATTATTAAATATTTAAAGTATTTTTAAAGACTAAATATTTATTATTGAAATGAAAATAATTTTAATTAAAAAGTTTAATTAAAAGTTAAAAGAGAGTCAACTCTTGAATTTGTTTATATGACTCTAACCTTCAATATTGTGTTATATTATATTTGATGAGTTAAAGAGTTCTTTGATTCTTTAGCTCCTAGCAACCGGTTGCTATGGGAATGTTTATCTCTGATTTAAAACATTTAAATAAAAAAATCTGTTTTATTTAAAATGAGTTATTAATCTGGATTTATATGAATCTTTTTCTAAGTTGAATAATATATTGTAGATTATGTAAAAAATTTTTTTTAAAAAGCAATATACAGTCCATGCTCGATTTATCTTGGCTCGATTTGACCAAAAGATCAATATAACCAGGAATAATTTATGCACCATCCGCTTTTATGTAATTTTAATTTTTTTCTTGGAACCAACGATCTGACTATAACAAGCACGAACTGTATATAAAATTTTAAATGAGAATGAACTGATATCAAAAGGCTTAACCACAATTATTTTTGCAAGTTGAGAGGGAAGCTTAAAGTTGTATAATTCAATGGTGTCTATATATCAAGTTTACAATAAGTTAGATAAACTGATTTATAAATTTTGTAAGAAAATAAAAATATATGAGAAACATAAGAAATATTGGGTTAACTCACTGACCTCGAAATCTTTGATTTAAGAGTAGATAACAAAGATATTAAACAATATACATGATGTATGAGACAATACAAATGAAAAACTAACGAAAAATTCAGATTATTTAAGGCATTTACTCCCAAATTTTATATTTACAAAAAAATAACTCTTATTAAATAAAACTATTTGATTATTAATTTAAATAAAATTATATTTCTATCAGTACTTAAAATTAATAGTTTTCACTGAAATCTCTACAGTTTTAGAGTAATTGCAGACAAATTGAATCAACGATTTGTGTTTTGTTTATGTTTTGTTCAAAACATGTATTTTATTTAATTCTTTAGTCAACTTCTAGTTTTAATTTATTATCATTTATTTCATAATTTTAAATAAATTGTTATTAGAATTAGTATCATTATTAAGAGTAAACAATATTTGTATTAAATTTAATGATATTTTTGATGAATTTAAATATGAAAACAAAACATAATAATGAGTTAATGTTTGCAAACAATTGTCTTAAAATTTTGAATAAATTTTTTGATAAAATTGATATAAAATTAAATAAATTTATTGAATCGGAAGAATTGAATCGATTGAAATAAGTTTAATTCATCAAATGATGGAAACAATACTCGAAATTCAACTAAAAGTACAGAAAATCGGGTAATTAATGAAATATTGACTTAAAGGAAATAATCTCTGAATTTACACTAAAATATTGTTTAAATTAAAGAATGAAAGGAATCAAAAGATGAACACAAATATCAACGAAACGATTATTTTAAATGTAATCAAAGAAAGTCTAAGGAGAAGTCAAAGAACTAAACATAAAGTTTATGCAAATCATAGAAAAATACAAAATTAATTAATAAATTGTTTTAAAGTCATTTAAGTATTGAGAAACTCTTCACTTATAATGAAGAAGAGAGTGAACACAAGTGTAGACTTACATTAAGTTTACAATTAAAAGTAAATCATTTTTTACTTAATTTATTAAAAAAACTTAATTTAAATCAATTCCTTTTTCAGACACTCTTTCCATTCAATTATCAAATAAATAACGCGATAACAATAGGGAACTCTTTTCCCGAATTAATATTTATATTTATATTTGTTTGGTTTCGCGCGAAAAGTATTTTTAATAAAATTGTTTTAGAATTTCGTTATAAGAATTGACTTTTATTTCATATTAAAAGATTTATTTGAATTATATCACAAAATGAGTGAAAAACTTTTGATCTCTTTTATCTGTTTATTCGGTAATTATTAGAAAAGAATTAATTAATAAATAATTTTTTAATAGATTTGATTGCAGTGTTTAGCGAAGAGTTGTTATATAAACCCAATTTGACCGCTTCTTTACTTCCAGAAGAAGTGCGAAACAGATGTGGATATCGCTATCGATTACATCAACAGAACATCAGATATGAGTCT
>JAQFZM010003448.1:0-11092 GCA_034695785.1 Galumna obvia
TCCGAAAAACACAACACAATAGGCCTCCGAAAAATAGAGAGAACTCTAATAATAGTAGGAATGGCTTTAATATTGAGGCAAATGTCCGCTTATATTATGTGTCCGACAATTTCATAGAGAATTTCTTTTTATTAATAATTGAAATTCTTTTTCCGATAAATTGTGAAAATAATTTATTACTTTTTATATATTATTAAACTTTATATTACTTTTGAGTGAATTTCTATTAGAAAATTTTTTAATCTAGTTAAAATTCTTTGGGGAAAAATGCTCTTAGTTAAATTACCTAGAGCATATTTTATTATTCGAGTAAATTTACTTGAATTTTCTAAAGTAATTATCATTCAATAAATACACGATTTTTTTTACTACAAAAATAAAGTTAAAGAATAGTATAAATTGAATGCGAAATAAGAGAAAGAAATTCCGCCATAAGTTTAGGTCAACAAAATTACTGATTGTCAGACGTGCGACGCATTCCTCATGATTTTAGGTCAGCTATTTTTCAATGGAAACGTTATGCCTTTCCCTATGACTCTAAGACTTCAAACCAGAAGTCGAGTAAACGATCAAAGAATGAGTTTAACCGTAAAAATAAGTTTTGATCGCATTTTCAGCAAAAACTCTAATCAATAGTAGAGTCAACGAAAAGTAAACCAAAAGTTTTACTAAAATTACTTAAATAGAGTTGAAATGTCAATAATTGCTAGAATAGAGTCTCTCTGACGACAAGACTCATTGAGAGTCAGTGCTCTAAACAATAATACTATACATTTGAAAGACATGTTTCAACAAATATATTGTTTACATTATTTTTGTTATGAAAAGCCTTTTTTGAAAAATTACTTAAATTTAACCCTTAATGATCTTGCTTATTCTCAAGTGTGCATATAAATAAATTGGAATAAATTCTTATTTAAAAAGAGCAAGCATAAATGTTATAAATATTGAGGATCGAACTCTTTCTCATTAATGTTATTAATTAAAAGAGTATAATATAATTCAATATTTAAAAACATATTACAGTTTAATAAGATATTACTCCTACTAAAACTAAATGTTGATATAACTTAATTAAACCATACCATAATAGATATAATGGACTATTATGGTATGGCCTTATAAAAATACATAAAATGTAATAATATTTTCTAATTGAATAAGCTTAAATTCTAAATTAATTTATTATAGATATTAGATTAATAACTATACATAACTAAATTCAGATAGTAGTCAATTTTAACAAATTAGCTAGTGAATTTTTATTTTTAAAAACTGTAAAATAATTTTAATATTTATGTGCAAATTTATAATTAATAATTGATAAGATAAACCAAATAAGCAAATTTAATGCAGAAGTTATATTTAGATTATATAATATATTAAATTTACAGTCTCTATACAAAATCATTAAAATTAATAAAAATAATAAGATAAAATTTATTAATATTCAAAACATTTATATTGCTATACTTATATAACTAATTCTTAATTTTTATCTACTTAAACTTTATATTTAATATATTTTTATAAAATGTTATTGATACATGCATAAAGTAATCACAATATATTAAAAAATTTGGTTCTATTTTTTTCCCTAAAGAAATGAAAATAAATCAAAAAATAAAAATTATCTAGTAAATTATGCCTATTTAATAATAATCCAAAATTTTCTAATATTAAGAAATATTATTATTAACATTGTTTAAAATGTAAAATTAATTATCTAGATAATAAAAATAATTTACTATGATCATTATCAATTCCATTAATATAAAATGAAAGAAAATAATTTAAAACTTCTTATAAATTTCAAAATATTGTTTAAATTATTATAAAAATAAGCCATTTATATAAATTTAACATACTCATTTATTTAAATTTACAGTTTAAGAAGATTAATATCTTGATAATTTTTAAAAAAAAATTAGCAAAATAAATGTGTTTAAAATTATATCATGCACAATAATTTAAGTAAAACATTGAAGAGCTGTAAATTATATATTGGAAAATGTGTTTCAATGATTTAGTTTTGAGAGCATCACTCGGTTTGAAATTCAAATGCCTTTAGAAAATGTGAGTCTCTATTTGTCGGTAAAACACTTTGTTTTCATTCAATTCTAGAATATTTTTGCATTAAATAAGAAAATGTTTTGCATATTCTTATGACTCACTCTTAAGAAAGAAGAGACAAATATTTCCTAAAATCAGCGAAAAATTTGTAAATCAAAAGCAAAACTACTTTTTTTCGATACTCTTCTGAATATATTATTTCCTAAAAAAAGTGTTACAATAAAATATAAAACAAACTTTTACTTTGATTTTAATGAAAAAGTTTTTTCTTCCCTTTGATTTTCAGTTTCGCAAAAAATATTTGTTGAAAAACATTATTTTCTAAGAAAAATATATCGAAATATATTTTTAAAGAATTTTATTTGAAAAATGATTGAAATGTTTTTCAGAGAACCATTTACTCTAAAACTCAAACTCAAACTCAATAAGAGAGTACCCGAATATATAGAGAGAGAGAACAGAATAAAAATATCATTAATAATGTTCTAAATTCGTTAGTTTTCAAACACGAAATGCAAATGTATTTCTCGTGTCTCTAATGTTCGCTAAACTTAACTGAAAAGCGTTTCACAACTATTTCAGTCAAACGACAAAATAGGATATCATATACTCGTACTCTAAACGATATATTAATATTTTCCACAAAATATACTCTTTAAATATACTCGATTAGCATTTTAATGAAAATATAGTGTGCATGCTAAATTATCCTAGAAGATAAATGAACTAAAAAAACTGTAGCCCTTAATTAAATTTCTTTTACTATTTTTAAGTTAAAAAAGTTTAATAAATTATTTTTAAATATTACTCTAAAAAGGCCTTCAAACTGTAAAATAATTTTGCAAGTTAAGTTTTTATAGGTAAAATATTAATTAATCATAAATTGGGTAAAAACAAAAATTTTTTACCAAGTTATATTTTATATTTAAAGTATATTTCATTGAAAAAAATATTTTTTATATTTTTGTAAAATCTTGTAAACTGTAAAATAATTTTGCAAATTTAGTTATTATAAATTAATTAATACTAGATAAGAAATTGGTGGATTTAGAAGTTTTTATTTTAATTTAACAAGTTAATCATTTTATATATCTAAAATAAAGTACAATATTTTTGTAAAAACTTTAAAGCTGTGAAATAACCATGCAAATTTTATTATTATATGCAAAATTTTCTAGATGGAAAAAATTGATTGACACGAAAACAGGCTGTAATTTACCAAGATCAGTTCACTGAAGTATTAACAATATTTTACACAATTTGTGAGACGAGTCTTATTTAAGCGAATAAAGTGTTTGTTTGACTGTAAAGACATTGAGTTTCGGTTCTATTCATAAGAAATTGCTTTTGAGAGCCATTGCATTGAAAAGAGGAGAGAATACCATATCTTCAGCGGTAACTGACATCCATTGAGAGCACAAATACTTTTTTAGAAGACATGGAATCGCTTCCATCAGACAAATGGCTGTTTCTCTAATATAAGAGTAGAGTTCAGTAAATTGTCGTTACTCTAAATCAGGCGTTAAATTCCGTTTTGATGTCATTCTGTTGACAACAGTACTATGAAAAGACTACCGGTGCTAATCATTGAGAGGGAGTCACATCACTATCAATTTTTAGGACACATTTCTGGGGGAAGTCCTCATTAAATGATAGCATAAATTTTATTTGAAATATGGCCTTCCCTTTTAAGATGTCAGCCATTTGGTAAAGAGTTCCTCTCAATTGAATCGAGAGCTCACTTTTTTTTCTCTTTTTCTTCTCCTTCATTGAAATCAATGGATACGACAGACTATTCTATCAAACTATAAGAGATCTAACATTTTATGCGTTATTTGACTAACATTTGAGTCCTTAGTTTTTGATGTCAAAGAATTTTATGTCAGATCACAATATTTATTGTAATTCATATAAATCCAAATATATCTATGATGATGAGCATGGTCATCTTGAGAAAATAAAAAATCTTAAATATTTAAATGTTCTTTTTAGAAATGATCTTTATAAAAGATAATGGAATGTGTTCTAGGAAAAAAAAGTTTTAATGAATAGTTTTTTCCAAAGAATTATTGCCATAACTTTTATGAATATAGAATCTTGGCATATTTTCTATATGAATGCACCTTGGTATGTCGTATAGATGTATATCAAAAGAAAAGGAATGCATAAAAATATGAGTGAATTTCAGTGAAAACTCCATTAAATCCGATGTTTTTGAATAAAATTATTTTAATGTAATATTTAGAGATTGAGAGCAATGGAAACGATATTCAAATACCAAAAAAACATTTTATGAATGAATGAATCGATAAATGATTTTCCAAATGATAAACATTTTTATGAAATTCAGAGGAAAATAATTTTAAAAATTGAAAAATCAATTCAGTTCTGAAACTAAATATCGATTATATTTTTTTCTGTCTCTTCAGTAAGAAATCAGTTTTTGGGTGTAATTCCTTTGATATCAAAGAAGAAACTAATTCTGTGCAAAAGAATCACTCAATTGAATAGATATCCGGAAGATCTCATAGGACTTCATAAGATTCACCGAAGGATTCAATGGATTATTACTTTCAATGAAATATTTATGAATTTTTGATGTAATCCTCAGTTTTTTCGCTTCAAAAATATCGGATGAATTCATAAATTCTTAAAACTCTGTTTAAATTCAGAGGACTTTCACTTCAATCGAGAGAAAGAGTATAGTATTAAATGTCATAGAATTTAATAAATAATTAATTTTGTAGAAAAAATTCATTTATAGAGTATTTCCTTCAGAATAGTAGAGCTAAACGTAATATTCAAATAAAAAGTAGTCTTTTAGGGATTTCATGTAAAATCCTTTTTAATGAGAAGTAATAAAAATAATATGAAATTCAATCTAACATTTTATTTCTCCTAGAATTCAAAAATAGATAAAAAACAATTTTATTCCAAATTTAATATTCAATTTAAAAAAAGTTGTAGTTCTAAGAGAGTAATACTGAAAATGATTTGGAAATTTTCGATTAAAATTATTGACTAAAATCTTATATAAATTATTCACTAAAAAAAAGTAGTGAAAAGAGAAGAGAAGAGAGAAAAATATTTTGTAGTTTTCAAACGTCTGTTCAAAAAGTTGAAACACATTTTGCATAAGAAATGATCGCAAAAGTGATTTAGTTTTGTATACCTAATGGCGAACAGACGGTGCAGTCATTCCCTTTTCCTAAATGACACCAACAGTAATGGCTTTTCTCTTCAGATATAAGTCCACTATTTGTGTGATGAACGCTTCGCCAAACCATTATTTCCTATAAATTCTTTATATCCTATATATATATGTACTAATATATGACCAAGATACTAAGTGATATCATTTAAATTTGCATGATTACTAGTGATTTATTGCTAGAATAAATTTTTAATACAACGTCTCGTTTACTAATGATTGTGTAATAAGATTTAAATCAATTCCAAACAGAATAATGTACCTTGCTCATTGCATTACAATGAAGAGAGGAGCAAAAAAAAGTGGTAGAAAAACAGATGAGAATAATCGGAACAGAATAAGAATCGATTCCATGAGTTGACCGAAAAAAAATCTCCAGAAAAAAAAGATAACAATAAGTCTTATATAAAATATTATATTTCTCTTCAATTCAGTTATCCTTTGCTTTCATTTTTTCTATTATTTCTTTTGCTTCTCTCTCTCTCTCTCTCTCTCTCTCTCTCTCTCTCTCTCTCTCTCTCTCCACAACTCTAAACAACGAAAATATGTGACAAAACTTTGAGTCAAAGAATATTTTCATCACATCTTTTGTTAGTGAACTCAAACTCAGTTTAGTTACGTTTGACTGCACTCTAAACTCAAAGAAAAACCGAAGAAAACTTTATTTTAATTGAAGAGTAAAACTTTGTTAACGGTTTCGAGTGTTTCGGTCAGTCATCCACACAATAGATTGAAAACCATTGAATGAACGCCACATTAGTGTAGAAGAACTCACTCTCTCTTATTCTCTCCCCATTCTCTCTGAATAGAAGACCTGAATAGAAGTGACTGACAATTGGTCTCCAGAGGAATGTCTGACACTCTATCGCACACCATATATAAGACTTACATATTGGCCAACATTTATGTTCTTAATATAGCGATAAAAGACATAATAACGAGAACGAGAAGAACACATTTATTGTCCAAATGTTCGGATATTATTATCTATTATTTATGGCTCATCACTATATCTCTAATCACGGAACATCTATACGAACATAAAATTAGATGAGCATGGTAATTTTACACATCGCACTCCATCAAATTGAACTTTCATTCCCTTCATTTGATTGTTTGAATCAATTGTAAGGGAATTATAATTTTCATTCAATTATCTATCGATCGATGAAAGAGTAAGTGATCTCTAATTGGATTTCCAATACTCTATGGAATTCAAGATGAACAAGGTAGTATTATTATGGATAGGAATTTGTGTTAGATGTGATTTAGCTTGCACATTTCACATTTAATTTGAGCCTTGGAGCTTTTCTTAATAATAAAAAGGCATTTGAGAGAAAACCATTGAAAAAGAGCTGAGATCTCGTCGTCTATAATGAAAGTGAACGGAGAGGTTAAGGGTTTTTATTGAGATCTAACTTTACTGTCGAATCAATTTCTCATTAATTTCAGGGTTTGTTTATAAGAACGTCAACAGAAGTAAAACCCGAAACCTTTGTTTCCTTTATAATAGCGATTCTTGTTTTAAGACATAGATTTAGAGTAAAACCTTTACTGTCTTTTTTTACGTTAATATAACGCTTTGAACTCAACTCTACAGCTGTTCCTCAACTCTAAAGTTAGGGATAAGCCTCGCATTCCTTGTCATACGAGTCCTAATCCTAACATATTTTTGATAATTAATTTTTGTGTCTGACTTTGAAAACAAATACAAAACTTTCCCTAAGGTTTTACTCTTTATCTTTATCTCTTGAGCGTCCACTCCCTGGACATCCCTGGAGTAAAACCTTCTCTTAAGAAATAATTGGATTCGTTTTGGAGTTCAAACAAATTACAGGTAAAAGAAATTCTTATTTTATGTGTTTTTTCTATTGTTTTTTGTTTTATTGCCAACAATTCTGTGCAAAAGATATAAGAGAGTAGTCCAGAGTTTGCCATTTTATTCTGTGCGCTATGATATGGACAGACATAGAATTTTTGTACGAAGTAATGAACAATATTTTTCAGACAAATTCAGTGCTGTTTAGGGAACAGAACTATTAAACTCAATGTGTATTCCTCTCAATGGAGGGCTTAGTTCTTATGTCAGAATATTCTGCACTTTTTCTCACGTTTTGCCTCTGTTTTTACGACTCAGACATAGAGAAAAGATTTCTCTCTCTTTGAATTGAAATACAAATTATTCATAAGAAAAGAGAGATTTGTTTTTATTTTGTTTTACTCTTATATTCACTGAAAACCAAAATATAATATAAAATTTCATTAAATATTTTATAAAATAGTTTTCAATTTTCGTATCAAAAGTAAAGTAAACTTTTCTTTTTCTTATATTTTTTTTTCTATTGAATTAAAGAGAGAAAAAAAGGGATGACTCACTCGCTCTTATATGACAGTCACGGCTCTCAATAGTACCGATACTATTGGTGGCCACACATTTCACTGAAGTCGAGTGTATGTCCTGTCGGTATTGATTGGCGGCAAACGGCAGATACACTAATTGAGAGCTGTGTGGGTCAGTGCGCACTTGTCTGAGTCCCGGCACAGAGACTAATGGACTGCCATCCGATTTAGTCCATATAATGGTCGGCTGAGGAGTGCCTGAAATGAGTCGTAAAAGAAAATCTCATATAAAATGTGAGCCAAAACTGCTTTTAATTTAATGTCAAATAAACGGTCCAATAGAGTAACGATTCATTAGTTTCTTAGATAAGAGAACAGAATAGAAGCACAGAATAGAATAGAAGAGAATCCTCTAATAAAAAGCACTTTTAAAACGAGACAAATGAGATTATATTTCACCTTTTAAAATGTGTCATGCTACATTTGCTATTTGCACACATACACATATAGAGCAATTGCTCCTGGTTATGATAATGATTATTATGTTGCTAGAATTACCAAGGATAGAATTTTATTCTTCTTTATTTTTTATTGTTTAAAAATGATTACTATTTTTTAGGTTTTGAATATAAATATCTCTTGAATTTAGAGTAAAATGACTTTAAAACTAGAAATGGATGTCATTTGAAAAGCTTTTTGAGAGGAAAAAGACTCTTAACAAATGAGTCACTCATTTGTATCCATTGAATGCCAAAAACAAAATCCATTGTTTTCCATTCTGTGTTCTCTATCCTGTGTTCTCTCTTCAAAAACCATTATTACAATAGATTTGATACGAGTTTTATATATAAGAATTGATTCACTGTTTTATCACTAAATTTATAGACTGGAAGACGGAAGAGACAAATCAAAGCCATAAACAAAATGACATTTATTCAATGATGAGCAAGGTCCTAATCAAATCTTTTGTCAGGCCTGGTATATCTAATTTAATCTGAGCCATCCTAGATTAATTGAATTTTGACCATGTTTTCTTAATACTAAAATTATTGAGTCCTAATAGGAAATAGAGTCACCGGTAGTGATGCCCAGATCTGCTTGATAACCAAGTAATCTAGTTGATTTGAAAGGAAATTCTACTTGCTAAATTTAATCAAGTTACATATATAAATACACTTTCTTGATACTATGAAAATTATTTTAAAATTTCGAATTTTCTTAATGATTACTTGGTTTGACCATAACACTATGCTTTGCCTGGTTACCCTATTAATTAGACATCACTGAACAAAGTGCACAGGCAAACACTGGGACTCTACTTAAATGTGGACACAATTTAATTACATCAGAGACTAGACTTCAATGTATTCCTTAGTCTTTAGTTTTTTTTTCTTATTTTCTTTTTTTGTTTGAAAGCCATCAGAAAAATAGGAAAATATTTGTTTCGTTTAATTATTTTTGTGTTTAGTTTCCACTTAACGATAATATTCTGTACTCTTTTAATAACTTCATAGAAAACTCGTTGCAATTAAAAGAGGAAAATTGAATTGAAAGCGAAAATAAAAATAAAAGAAAAGAGAAGAGAGAAAAGGAATTCAATTATAAACATTTGTATCTATAAATTGGAGTCTATTTTGTTTTCTCTCTTCACTTTCATAGAAATGACTGTAATTCCGTTACAAATAAAAAGGAATTCATACTTTTCTCCCTCAACGCTTTATCTAGGATTTAATGCTTTTGAATCTTGTTAAAATAGAATTTATAAATAGCAATAAATTAGAGTGACCTGTCATAAACATTTTTACCAAACATTTTATTGAAGAAAAAAGTAATTTTACCTAGACTATTATGGTGTGTCTCAACGGGAGAGCTCTTTTTTAAATATTTCATAAAAAAGAAATTCCATTTTATAGTAAAGGAAATTCATGTCTTTTACTACAAAAATAAAGCAACGGAAAGGAAATGAGAAATTGTTTTTAACAAACCTTTGGCACTGCATGTGATGACACTTCCCGTGTCGTTAAGAAATGAGACTATGTTTTGGGGTTCGACCAAAAACTGTGGCCCTCTTCGATCAATTGAAGCAAATGCTGTCCAAAAAAAGAGAACAGAATATATATGAGACATATAATGATATTAAAATAAAGTTAAATCACTTTTCCTTTTATTTCTTATATATTTTTTTTCTTTTTTTATTCTTTTAAATAATATATGATTTCAATCAAAAAACACGAAAAATATTTAATAAAAGAAGAATTAAATGAAGAATTAAGTGCCGCCACTTCTTATTCATTATATCGATTACAGCACAGAATATTGTGCTGAGCTCTGTGTTCAGTGCCGGCTCTAATCCTAGAAAATCCAATATATTTGGAGACGATATTATTCGGGTATTTATATAAGGAAAAGGGGTTTATATTCGTTGAGACTTATATTACTAACAAAATTAAAGCAAACAAAGAGTGCTTTTAATTGAAAACTATATTATATTTAATGAAATATTAAACACTAGTTATTAGAATACGTTAATAATTAATAAACTAGTAATTAATCATTTAAAGTGTTATTTAAAAATGTTTATAGAGTTATGATTTTGACATTTTAATAGTTGAATGAAATTTTCAGAATTTTTTTGTATAGAAATTATCATGTTACATTTTTCAAAATATTTATGCAACAATAGGTTTTTTGTTTAAATATTTTTTTTAGTGTTTTTCTATCATAAAAAAATTAAAGTGAAAACAATGTTTTGTTTATATAAAGCGACTCATATTTTATATAAGATGAAAGTTGCTTGTTGATATATGATGATACAGTGAACTCTCTATAAGTGTGAAACTGTATATTATTTATGCATTTTTTATTTGTAAAGACTGTAATAAATGCTTAATTAATTTAAATAATATGTTCTTTAATGAAAGGTTTTATTAAAGGTAGATGACAATATAGATATAATTTTTATCTTGATTATAGCAAGAAAAATTTAGATATAACTTGTTTCCTTGAACAAAAAAATGTTTTATATAAAATATATCTTGGCAATAAATATTCATTTATATAAATATCATTTTATTATTCCAACACTTTCTATGTTTCAAATAAATTGTTAGTATTTTATTTATGTTTAAAATATAGAGCTTTTACTGTATTGAATTTATACAAGTTGTTTTGAAAGGTATTAAAAATGTTCTTGAGCATTTAATCTAAATTTATAGGCTTAGAAAGAGCAAACACAGTAAAGGAATTAGTGTCCAGGTAAACAAAGTAAGCAATAAAACGCATGAAAATTGTTCTGAAAATACTTCAATATATTAAAGTTGAGAAACTGAAAGGAAAACCAAAAACTGTTGACATTTGGTTTTGTGTTTGAGACACACAATTCAGTATTGGGTAATATCAGAGTCAAACAAAAACATTGGCAAAACAAACACTTTATGTCATAGCAAATGAAATAATAGTTAACACACT
>JAQFZM010003449.1:0-11091 GCA_034695785.1 Galumna obvia
CAATGAAAAATTACATTACTTATAATTATATTTGCATTTATTATAAAAATTCTACAAATACTTTCCCTCTATTATGGCAACCCCTCTATAACTTCAACTAAATCTCCAGTCCCGACCATTTTCCATAGTAAAGGTTTAAGTGTACATAACCTACCAAAGATCGACTTTGGATTGACTGTATGTTATAGTAAATTTTCTCTGAATTATTTAAAAATTGTCATTTTACGAGTTATTGTATACATAAGAAATGTTAGAGTAATCTTTTAATGGGATAATGTTTTTCTTATATAAAATAAGTAAAATGTCCTTGCATGTTAGATATTGAAGATTGTTAATTAAGTTGTGCCACTTTCAAGAGAAGAATAGTAAATATATTCTGCGTTTCCATTAAAACTGAGTCTATTATCAAAAAATCAATATGTTTGTTTATAGTTTTAGTTTCTAAAGTTTTACCATTTATTACATAAGAGCTAAGATTATTAGTATTTTTAAATGATTTTCTTATATGAACTGATTTTTCAGAGTTTGAATTTCATTTTATTGCAATAATTTTGGATCGAATTTAGGTCTTTTAAAAATGATAAATATCTTATTCATTATTAATAACTTTTAAAAGATATGAATCATCTGCAAAATGATATAGTTTTAAATTATGTGTTATATCAGGGAACTTTCTAACTGTTATATTAAACAAGTTTGGGGAACCAATTCCTCATTGAGGTACACCTGATTCTATCTATTTTAATAATGAATAAGAATTATTGTATAAAACTTTAAAATTTCTTCCTTTCATATAATTTTCTAATAATTTTAGGTTATTATTTCTTATTCCGATTTCATAGTAATTTTCTAAAATAGTTTTAAAAGAAAGGGAATCAAAGGCTGAGTACATGACTAGAAAGAAACAGTAAATACATAATACATTTTTATCGTTAAAATTATTCATATAATTAAAAATAATATCTGTCAATTGTGTAAAAGTAACTAAACCGGGTTTAAATCCATATTGATTTGATGGTATGATTTTATGTTTATTAATAAAACTGAGATGTTATTAAAAATTAATTTACAAAAGAGATTTAAAATATAATTATCTATAGTTTTTGGGCCGTTATAGTTAAAATAGTCTATCGGTTTGCCTTTTCTATGCAAAAGTAATACTATAATATTTTTCCTTTTACCTGGAAGTTGTTTGTTTAAAATATTTATTGAAAAAACTTATAGAAAATTTCTTGAATTTCAAAGAACAGTTCTTTAATAATATGTTTTGTATGTTAGAGCCTATACAACACTTTATAATTTTAATAGCATTTATTTCTCTGAGAATATCAGTTTTAGTAATTTAATAATTGGATAAGTATTGTAAGGATATATATTATAAGGCTTACTGTTATTGAAGAAACATTTTGATCGGTTCCTCTGAAAATGGTTGAAGTCTTGATTACATTTGTTATTCGATTTTTAATATTGTTGTCTATAATATTAGTTTCAGTTTTGGTTATGTAAACCGTTTCGTTTGTTTGGATATTTGATATGTTTTTAGATTATTCAAAGTTTTCACTCAGTTTTTATCATTTCCTGATTAGAAAAACTTTTAATTTGCTAAATAGCCTTAATATTTCAATTAAAAATTTCATACCCTATCCTTCTAAATGATTTAATTATCAAATTTAGATTTTACATTCATAACATTTCTCCTTGTATTTTTATAAAAAAAATTGACTTTTGAATATACAATATTTTAAGATAAATTTTATACAATATGTTTAATGACATGATTATGTAGCTAATTGTAAAATAAACATATTTTACAGATATTATAAATGTTCTGAACTGGATAAAGATTTTTAAGAAAAATTCATCTACACTTGAATTTTTCCATTTCTTCTTTTAGTATCTGATACATATTTTGTAATATCATTTTAAAGTTAAAAATAAAGTGAAGTTTAACAAGATTAAATAAATATAAATGTAAATAAATAATAAAATAATCATTGAAACTTTATTCTAATAAAAACTGTAACTTTAGCCTAAATTTCTTTATAAGTTATTCATTAAATATAAAATTATTTAATTGGTTTGGAAATGTATGAACCTTTTTTTGCAAATTTAACGGAATTTTATAATAAATAATCATAAGTTATCATAACGATAATATTATATATTTTATATTAAATTTTTATAATTTGAAAAATATTAAATAAAACGAGAGAGAGAGAGAGAGGAGCACAGACTACCTATCCTCTTCTTTTACAATCAAAAGAATGGATTAAATTATTATTGCTATCCAATGGAATATTAGCTCCTAGTTACAAAAAAAGCTTGGATCTCCATAGAGAGCAAATCCTACTTTTCTTCTTCGTCGAATATCAAAAACATAAATTATCCTTTGTTATCTAAAGAAAATTTTTCCATCACCGTCAAAAGATAATTTTATGTGCTCCACTCCACGGGCAGGGGAGGGTAGCTAGGTGCAAAATGATTACATATAATACACTTTACTACGTAAATGTAGTAAAAATAGCCTAGTTCTCTGCTGTGCATTTTCTGAGTTGTATAAGAATTTCTTATGCATTTGCTCATACAAAACCTAGGCCTTCTACTGTATTTATTAAGTTGTTTAAAATAAAATAACTATTCAATAAAACTATTTTTTTGATATGTAAATATTTTATATAAATAAATTAAGTTTATAATATACATTTGACCTGCAAGTTTTATGAACATAGCCGTGCTCACTATTTTGTTCATAAAACCTGGTCAGTTCATAAAACCAGGTGTTTATTATAAATTTATACAAAAATTAATACAAAGAAGATTATACACTAATTATTGAATAATAAACTCTAAATGTTGTCTCTTTAAATATTTAGGCTTTTTATCAGTTATTATTTTACTAAATTGTGATAAAAATCTTCAAAAAGTCAAATGTAATAAACGCCTCATAAGTTTGTATGCATTGATAAAAAATTATACTGTGATTATCACCGGATTCAACCTTTTTAATTGTATATTTACCTTTTAATTTAATTCTCCTATTTGATGATGTTTTATAGTAATTATTAAATGTCTAAAAAAAAGTTTGTATTACAACTCGTAATATTTGTAAAACGTTAGTTCATAAACTTGACTAATTTTAATATAAACTTATATACAAAGGGTTTGGTTGATAAGTTCATAAAACCCGAATGTTAATAAAACTTGAGTTCATAAAACAAGGTATAATTATAACATTACTTCTATGTAAATGGTTCTGATATTTTAGCATAAGTTCACAAAACCTGGTCTGTTCATAAAACATGGTGTTCATAAAACTTGCAGGTCAAGTGTATTAATCAAAAAAGTTATAATTTTATTAATAATATAAATTATAATATAGTTCACCACAATTTTATAAACTTAGCTATAAAATTCACAAAACTTGGTAAATTCACATGACATCATGAGATTTTATAGAAATTTATTAAATTAATAATAATAATTTTCAAAATTATTAGTTGTGTTCTCAATATAGGATAAAATCAATAAGTCAAAAATGTATTTGGTTAAACTCTTATTTAATTTAAAACTTTTCCATAAAAGATATTTAATTTGGCTAAATTCATATTTAATATAAATATTTTTTCTAAAAGTAATTTATAAAAAAAATTCTTAGACAAGCGATGCCGTTTTATAAGAAGGTGTAAAATATTTCATTATCTCTGATACATATTTTGTCATATAATTTTAAATTTTAAAATATAGTGAGAGTTAACAAGATTAAATAAAAATAAATTTAAACTAATAATAAAATATTCATTGAAACTTTTCTCTAATAAAATATAAAAACTGTAACTTTAGCCTAAATTTTTATAAAAGTTATTCATTTAATATAAAATTTTTAATTCTGGCGGAAAGCGAATTCGATTTTATTGAAAATTAATCGGTTTTTTATAATAATGAATCATGATTATAAAAACTTTATGATAACAATAATATTATATATCTTATATTAAATTTTTATAACATGAAAGAAATTGAAGAGAATGAACACATATTGAAAAATATTTTATTTCATAAATATCTTGAATAAGTAAGTAAAGTTAAAGAAAGTTAAATAAAAATAAAAGTATATTAATTTTAGTTTAACTTTTAATTTAACCATTAATGTATAAAAGATTATAGAAATCTTATTAAAATAGAATATTTTAAACTGTAACTATAATTAGTAACCGACATTATTTTATGAAGCTTTTTATGACGCTTTGCATAAAATCGCATTTTAACAAGTACGTTTGCATATTTATTAAACTTGTATACATTTCCCAATTAAAAATTTATAGAAATAAATAATCCTGATTAAGTTCAAACAGATATTTATGAATGGTGGCCAAATGTGATTTTTATTAATATTGTATACAAAATTTCACGCTTTGATTGAAAATCATTTTTGTTTTCTTTATAATACGGTGACATTAATTATTGATAGATAAACCACTTTCTTATTTATCTTTAAACTTCATAAAGTAATGTCGGTTATTAACTATAATATAAAAGCATTTAAAATTATTCAAAATAAATTAACATAATTTATAAAAATAGAGCAATTAAATTTGCTTTATCTGGATTTACTTCAATACGTATTAAATAAAGTTTTGTTTGTTATGAAATCCTATTTTCAACAAATACGGTTTTATTTAGAAACAGATCTGTCATTTCTTTAGAGTCCTTTAAACGTAATTTTTTTTATTTAGTACACTTTTTTCTAAAATAATTCTAAAGTTATTTTACAATAATGAATCATTAGTTATGATAACAATAATATTATATATCTTATATCAAATTTTTATAACATGAAAGAAATTGAAGAGAATGAATACATATACTAAATTATTTTATTTCGTAAATGTCGTGAATAAATAAGTAAAGTTAAACAAAGTTAAATAGAAATAAAAGTATATTAATGTACAAATGATTATAAAAATCTTATTAAAATTGAATATTTTAAACTGAAAATATAGTTTAATAGCATTTAAAAATTATCCAAAATAAATTAACATAAGTTCTAAAATTAGAGTATTTAAATTGTAAGGAGTATTAATTCCCAAATTATGCTTTATTTGAATTTACTTCAAAACTAATTAAATAATGTTTTGTTTGTGAGGTAATCCTATTCTCAACAAATACGGTATCGATGAGACACATATAATTCGTATCCTTACAGTCCTTTAATCGCAACAGTTTATCACTTCATTTCTTTTCAAAAACCGAAAGAGTTTTACTAAAACTCATTTTAACACATTTTTCTGTTTTCATCTAATAGTTGGTTCAACTCTTTGACAATAAATTAAGACAATAGTTTTATTGAAGTCAAGTAAAGAATTGATTCACTCGTTTCACAGCCACAATAGTGCTCAGATATATGAATACTCTTACAATTCCTCTCTTCTGATATTTCGGTAAATAAAGATTTTCCATATTTTAATCCATTGATTGATTTTCCTGTTAAATATATATTAAGTAATTAACCTTGCTAATTAATTATACCATCGATTATGTGTTTAAGAGTGACGTGAATAACAAAAGGTGTGGTCAATCGGTTTTCATTGATTTGTAAATACTTATTCTTCCTATTCTTTGGTACAAACATATGCAAAAACAGAAGTTTTGCCTCATATTTACAGGACAATGCCTTCATAATGTGTCCGAACCCAATTCCGTGATCAGAGAAAAAGATGACAACTTTATTGTCAATAAGTTTTTCAGTAAAAATTCAAGGGAATAAGTTTGTCGAAACGGATCCATAAGTCCTGTCTTATTGAGTTTGTCGTTTGTGAGTCGAGCCATAAAATGGAGGGCAAAATAATTTTGTTTCCTCTCTTTCATAGCTATTATAAAATCATATGAATATTCGTAATAAATCTAAAAGTGTTATTTACTTTAAATTAATCAACAAAGTAAATCTTCCACTTACTTCTGGTTAATCCAAATAACAGTCATTTTTGTTTTTTGAATCTAAATCTTTGAAGAAAGGTCTTAAATAGTAATCTGTGGGCGGGTCTGAGAAACCCTTCTTCGCTAAGTTATATATGTTCATAAAGGCTCGTCTTCTATATAATATGTAATATATCCCTAACTTTTGTATTCCTTTACAAAAAAATTATTAAACATTTTATAAAAGAATATTTAGAAGAACTCACTTTTCATATGAATGGGAAGTCATCGAAGTTTTTATATTCTTTTTATTTCCAAATGTTTTGGGGATTGAATCCGGTAAAAGAGGAGTCATATTTGAAAAAGTATCCCACGTTGTTATAGCCATACATCGTATAAAAGCCATTCTCTTTTATGAATTGTTTTGCGAGAGGAAAGTGTCGCTGAAAGTTAAGTCTCGACTAGAGTGACCAGACGTACTTATTTAGTAAGTATTGTATTTATTTTGGGAAAATTTTGACCCTACTTAACAAGGCTCAATAAGTACTACAAACTGTACTTATTTTACAAAATATTAATATAAATACGATTTACTATAAATACTTTTTCTTTAAAAAAATATTTTAAAGATTTTCTAAAAACTGTATAATTGATATAAATTCAGTCATATAATATACAAAATTTGTATATTATTAATATAATACAATTATAGCTAATCGTTTGTAACCACATAATTCAGTATTTGATTTGATTAAATAATAGATTATGGATATACATAGGACATTTTTTCTATTTATATATATATTGGCAGCGTTGCAGGTTCAGCCAGATTTTTAGCCAAATTCATGCGTAATCTATATGGAATGAGTAAGCATATAAAACCAATTCATTTATAACATTATTTTGATGAGTAAGGAAAGACAATAAATTTTATGAACTTTTCATTTGTTATACTAATGTGGGCAAAAAATCTTATTTAAAGGGTTTAAATATAGGTAAAAATAGTAGTGATATATTTGAAAGTAGTTATAGATAAATACACAAGTTTGTTCAGTGCATTCAGTAAGTATAATAAAATATTTCACCCACTTTGGCTGAACCTGCATCGCAGTATATTGGATATCATTCTATAATTTACAATGCTTTTTGTTTAAAATTTACTTAAATAAATATTTTAGTTAATACCTTTTACCTTGATAATAAGTATAACATTTTTCAAAATATTCTTAAATATAATTAATGTTTATTTAAAATAGGTCTGAATATATTTATGGAAAAATTACTATGTATTATATCAGGGATTGCGAATAAAGAGGTATTCCTGAATACCCCTCTTTTATGCTTAAAATCAGCAAAATATTCTCAACCCAAAAAATGTGTAGATTTAAATGTTTTTTATTTTCATAATAAAATGAGATAATATTATTAAATTTAAAAATTGTTTTATTTAATATGTTAAATAAGATCATTGCTATAAACAAATTTTATCAAACAACGAAACGGCTTAAGAATTAAACAATTCACCAAAATCTAGAAATATGAAAATTTTAAAATAAATAATCCAATTTAATTTAACAAGATAATAGTAATCATTTAATTTATTGCTTAAAAATAAATCTGGTTTTTACAAATTAAACTTTTCTTAAAATTTATTTAATAATTTATTTAATTTTATATAAATTAGTCTCTCTCTCTCTCTCTCACTCTCAAAATATTGGTTCTTATTTAATTAATTATTATTATATAGTATTAAAATGTTAACTTAGGAATTTCATAATAATAAGGATAACATGGGGTTGAAAATCGTGTCTCAATTGTCTCAGATTAAGACCTGAATCCAATTCGCTATAAAATTTATAAACCCGCACCGGAGTCAAACTAGCATAAATATAAGATTTACAAAATCATTAACCCTAATATTCCGTAAATAATGCTCTAATTATGAGCGATAATTGGAAAATTTATTTGAATTACGCTAATGAAATGTTTCATTTTTAAAATAATTTAATTTGATATTGCTAGGGGTTATGTAAAAATTAAAATATTTTTGATAAAAAATATATTTTTAACTTTTTTTATTTCAAAGTAAGCAAATACAATAAAATTTTGAAATTATTTAGTACTAAATATTATTTTGCCCTAGATTAATTTAAATAGACGTTATAATTTTAGATATATTATTTTTGATGTTATTTATTTTAAAAATGATATATTGTCAATTATTATAATATATAAATCAAAATTTTTTTAGTATAGATAAAATTTCCCTTTATTTAAATTATTAAATTTTAAACTTATTTCAATTGATATTAACTTGGAAAATTTGAAAAAGAATTAAATGTGGTTTTTGAAAAATTTATTTTATATGAGAATTAATAACGTTTCAATGAATTAAATCCCAATAAAATTGTTTTTTAAAATTAATTTAATGTTAAATTTCTCATTTAATTTAAAAATTACAGTCATATAATTTTAAAGAATATTTTCGAATTTAGTTTTGTTTTCTCAAATATTTTATTCAAAAATATTTTTCAATATAAACCTTTTAAATGGCGTTAACCTTTAATTGCAAGATTTGAAAAATAATAAACAAAATAACCCTTTGTGAATATTACCTTGATAATTTTAGAATTTAATCGGCCAATACAAGAGTTTTATATTCTAAACGAGTATTATTAAAGCTATTAGTAGTAAGTAATTAAATAAAAGGTAATAAAAAATGAATTTCATTTGATTAACTTTCAATTAAAATATGTTTTTTTTACTTTTTATTGCGATTTATTGTGACTTTTGTTTAAATTAAAACAAATTATTCAATATCCATTAAAAATGATTATTGTATCCTTGTTAATATTTTAAAATGTTTACTTTATTTATATTTTTGTATTTTTCTATTTATCTACGATAGAAATCTTTTACCATTTTACTATTCATTTCAACTTGACAATCTTTAAAATTGGCGCAGCTTACCATATAAAATGCAAAAAATGGTTTTTTAAAGTCAACATCAGAGAAAATTTCAAAGAATTTAAAAATAAACTTCAGAGTCATTTCAAAGACTACGACGAGTCTAATATCAGATACCTTTGCGATACTCTTATTAAGGCTAAAATTGATGCAATCAGAGATGATAAAGAGTCAGCCCCTCATCTCACTGATGATAATTTGAGCTTGCACTTATTAACCTGCTCATAGGAAGTACACGAGAGAATCAAACAACACTAAATTGGTTGATATTATTGATAGCATACTATCCCAGTCTTACAAAATTTAAGAAAAGAGATCGACAATGAAATTGGAGACAGAATAGCAATACATGAAAATCACGAAAGCTGTCATTATGTTATGGCTGTCATATCGGAGTCAAACTTTTGGTGAATTTAAAGATTTCATTAAAACTAACAAAAAATATATTAAAATTGCAAAACTAATCAAAAATATTAACCATTAATTCAATAAATTGATGAAATAAAATGTCCTTATTTTTAATCTAGTAAATACTTATTTTTGCTTAAAGTACCTGGTCACACTAGTCTCGATACTAAATCGATTCCAAGTATTAAAATATTCGGGAAATTATCTTCTTTATATCACTTTGATTTGCTTTGAGGTAATCCACAATTGGTATTACTTTTTAAATCGTGTCTTTAACAGAATGAACATGATAAAATTACAAAATTTAAGTTTATTTTAAATAAATATATTTTAAAAAGAAAAATTTATGTGAAAAAATAATAATACAGTGGATGTTCGATATAATTTAATACCAATCTAAATAACTGACCAATTTTATAAACGAAATCTAAAACCAAAAGTCATTTCCATAGAAGATAATGTTAAATAGAGACCTATGTTTCTAACACAAGAAAAATAACTGAATATTAGCTTAACTAGTAATTGATCGTCATTTTTACAATTATTTGTTTATAAAACTAAAATGATCTATCTTATTAACTTACCGATATTATTAATTATTTTTGATTTCCCGATAAGTTAATTAGATCGATCATCCACTGTTATTTTATTAAAATTATATGGTCTATCTATTTATGATTTAGTTATTATAAATTATTTTATAAAATTATTTTGCTTAAAAAATCAAATTCGAAAGTATCTTGGACATTTTGTTAACTAAGTATAATAATCTTGAAACAAATGATTTTTATTAATTTAAATAATATAAAAGTATATTATTAAAAAAAACTTAGGTTTTCCATAATTGTTATTATGACACAAAGACCTTAGAACTAGATTAAAATGTGTTGCCCTTGGTACAATTTTTATAAATTTGTGATAAAAAGTTATGTAAAAAGTTAGGTATTCTTTCAATAAATGTAATTATGTGTGAAACACAATTATCAAAAATTCTAATAAGAATATATTCCAACCTTTATCAGATGAGCAATGAAATTTTACGGCGGTCTCATTTTAAATGTAATTAATTTCACTATAATTAAGTTTAATTTTATGGTTAAAATATAATTTCTTATCTGATTTGTCTTTATGTCTAACATTTTATGAAAAACATTTCACTTTTTCATGAAATTTCTAATAATAATTCCATTGAATTCATTTCTTTTGATTGTGACTAACATTTTAACTTTTTTACATTTTATTATTTCCTTTGACTTATTCTTAAAAATTGGCAAAACATCTTGATCAATTGATAGCCATCAAATAATCTGGTGATATTTTCGATTTACACATAATCCAGTTCTTTCAATTTTGAAGACAATAATTTCATTATTATTTATTGTTATTTATATTATTATACTTTTCATTACACTCGACCACCATTTTTATGAATTGAGTTGTGCAGAGATTTATATTCACAAAAGCTATCTAGTTGATAAAATTGATCTAAATTTTAAATAGATTTATATATAAAGAATTTGGCGTTTTTGTTCACAAAATCTATCTAATTCATAAAACAGATGTTCTTAAAAATGGCAGTCGAGGAAAAATTAGAATATATTTGTTATATAAATAAAAATATCAAGTTATAATTATATTGTAACAAAATTCGATACACAAATTTAATCTAGTATAATTTAATATTTGCAGGGATGGCAAAAGACCGAGGTCCAAGGGGGGGGTATAAGGGGGGTATATTGAAAATGGTCCAAAATTGCTTAAAAACACATAAAACCTCAATTTTAAGGTTTTTCTGACTTACAT
>JAQFZM010003450.1:0-11087 GCA_034695785.1 Galumna obvia
ATGATTTTCATATTTCGAAACGAATTCGTATAAATCATTCTTCAAAAGTATCTTAACATAAAAGACATAAAATTTGAAATAAAATATTTTATAAAATTCTCACATTTTAGACACGAGTTTAGTCTTTTTGTATTTAACTTTTTTTTCTTCTATTTCTAATTCTTTGAGTTTTGAGATGAGATTATCAACATGGTCAGATATTTTCTTAAATAAAAATTTAAAGGAACAGTACTTCATAAAATTAATATCCAAATTAATTTGTCTTTTCTTAAGATCTTCTATTAGTTTATCTCATTTACAGATTATAAAGGGTTGCCTTTTTTGAGAAATTTTTTAGCACTGGTTTGAACTACTTTTTCATCAGAACTTTTAGAAATAATACTACTTATATATGAGCCACACTGACTATTTAGAGGACTATTGGTTTTGTGGACCGGATTCAGTGCCAAGGGTGTCATCATTTGGTTAATGCAATCAAAGACATGGATTTACGTGAGTAATATGGGTAAATTCAAAGAAATTGTGAGAGTAGAAGAGTTCTGTGATTTCCAAATATAATTTCCAATTAGAGAATTTAACAATTATTTGTGTTTCGCTGAATATCAAACTTTCTCCGATATCAGAGTCTTTTGAATAAAGCTTTCGATTCTAGGTGCTATAAACTAGAGCCCGAAGATGCAAAAATTTTCAGACCCATACCCAACCCGACCCAAACCCAAATTACCCAAACTTTTCTAAGAACAAAAAGTGTAAAAATAAAATACAAATTTAATTAAGTATTGTTTAATAATCAAATTATAACATTTTTAAAATCAAAATTTTAACGAATAAAAAGCTATTTATTTACATTATTTGGATAAATAGATGACCTGTGATCGGTAAGTGTGAGTCCACTAAAATTAAATTTGCGTTCACTCAATAAGTAATTCATTTTATTCCAAACCCGCACCCATTCGGGGGCCCATTTTAAAACTTTAAGACCCAAACCCAACCCAGACCCAATTTGTTTTACCCAAACCCAATCCAAACCCACATTTGGGTTTGGGTCCTTGTGGGTCTTGTGGGTTTGGGCCCCCATCTTCGGACTCTAGTTTCGACTGCTCATCGGTCAGTCGTCTTCAGTTGTCTAATGCAAATGTGAGTGTTTAGCACCAGATTTGCGGCCATACGATTAGTGTTTGGCTCTGAGAGGGGATTGAGGTCCAGTGCTAATGAATTTATAGCTCAAGTTTTGTGTAAAGTTTCAAATGTTTTATTGATATAAATTCTTTGTGTGAAGCTATGTCTGCAAAAGACAATAACACTACAAAATTCAAATTAACTAATTACAGTAATGTTTTATATTAAAATATTTGTAAAATTTCGTAATTCTAAATAATAAAACTATGCTTTAATTTTAAATTTTGGTTCATTGGATTTCGATCTGATATCGCATGTAATATCTTATTTATTTTTCTCTACATTGATTTAGTAAAGTATAGTATAAAGTTGTGATCAAATCTAACTAGGACAACTTCACAAGCTATATTTCTCAAACTACCCGATGAAATGTAACGAAAATTGGCAGGCTCATGCATTGACTCCCCCCATTGTTAAATATAAGATTTTAATTTTTATTACTATTAATCAGGGGTAAAAATTCGGAAAAAAATTTGAAAAAGTTGTATTTTTAATATGACTTTTCTTCAAGTTAATCTCCTCTAGCAAGTTTATTTCGGCTTTTATCAAAAAGTATCAAGCAAAAAAATTGCTTCACATAAAATTATTTATTGAATAAATCCAAAAAATCTATGAAATTACCTGGTTAAGATTTTTTAGAGTATCAAAATTGTTCTTTTAGCTAAAAATTTGATATTCAATTAGCCACAAATTTCTTATTTCTCAAACAATTTTAATGTTCTTGGTGTTATATTAAAGGTATAAGGAAACACTTTATTGTGCTATATAAGGAATTGAAATTGCTTGAGCTAATTTTTGATAATTTAAAAAATAGTAGTTTTAAAACTTTTTGAAACCCCTAATATAAATAATAGAGAATCAAATTTTAAATTTAACAATGGGTGGAGTTAATGTATGTGCTTACAAAATTTCTTTGCATTTCATTAAGTAATTTATGAATTATAGGCTTTTAAGTTGTCCCAATTAGATTTGAACACTAATGTATGTAATCGTTCCGCACCCTCTCTTTCTTTCTTTCTTTCTTTCCCTCTTAGTTATTTAATCAATTATATTATCTATAATTCATTCATAAAAACACTTTTCTTTAATTATAGTTCCCATACTTGAAAGCGGCCAAAAAACCGTCGTCATAATTTTAGATACTTTGGTAGTTCTTGGGCAACCCCTTCATTGCTTGAAACTAATGGTAAATAAAATAATGTTGGTTATCTTAAAAGGAAACCTGGTGAAAAAGAGTACAAAGCGTTTGCTTAAGCTCTCTGATCACTCCTTCTCTGTAAGAATATCTGAGCTCTTCATTAGACCATCGTTTAAAAACTGCATCATTTGTCTCTATTGTGCTGTGCTTAGGTATCGGCATTTCTAATAATTGGGCCAAAGGTTCAACGGGTTTGTTGTTTAGGTAATCACTTAGGCTTAAATGCTGGCACTAAATAATTATTATTTATCAAGATAATTTTTTGAAAAAAATTACCTTTATATATTCAATAATAGAGTCATTAATAAAAACAGCAAGCATCCTTCGTGATATACCTTTCTCAGATGCAAATAAACTTATTGTTATCGCATAAGTTTTATTGAAAAATCGTTTAAACTCTTCGGAGTCATCTATTATTACTATAACTCTATTGTGTTTTGTTAGTATACTTTCCGGTAAAAAACGATTACATATACTACACTTTACTGCGTAAATGTAGTGAAAAATTACAAAGATTACCAAAATTACATCAAAATTACCAAAATTACTGTAATGTTACATGAATTTTCAAAATTACCTTGTAATTTTCATCCTTACTCTCTAGAGTTATCAACACTCCTTGTGACCCTTTATATCATAGGATATTTTCTTTTATGGTTATACGTAAGGACCACTACTCCTTTGAAAAAAATTAAGACATTAGAATTAATCATAACGCCAAGCTAATATCTCCAAGAAGAATAATTTATATTTTTTAAAACTAAAACAAAACACTAATTTACACCAAAATTATTAAATTGTAGATATATTAATAAATGCTCTTAGTGACTTTGCCCTCAAACCTTGTTTTCTGATAAATTATTTTTATTCAATTATATTATTATTTTAAATTTATTACTATATTTATTTACTAATAGTCTATAGTTTTAACAAGAACAATTTTTAAAATTTGCTAGATTCAATGGCAAACAAGCACTTCATGGTTATGGTAGTGTCTCTTTTCTACAAATATATTGTAGTAAAAGTAATAATCAATTTTTCCGATAACATAGGAATTACTGACAACAGTTCGCCCGACATAAGTGGGATTACCATTAGGTCCGGTGCCCACAACCAGTGCTGACTCTGGTATTGGATCCGTACCATAACGTGGAACCCAATCAACATTTTTGGCGACCAATACATAAAAATTTTCATTTTTAACGACTATTTTCTTTTTATCAGATGTGAGAACACATCCCATCTCTTTGTCTAACTGTCCCGCAATTGAACCCGAATTCACCTCATATTTACAGACATACAGAGGCTCACCATTACTGTCATGACCTCCAATGAAAGCGTCTGAAGGAATGGTTGAGTGGTTTAAGTTTAGAGAAACCCATTTATGGGAACACTTTTCTGTTAAAGAGTTATATCTATTAATAAGTTTTTATTCAAATGAAGAGTAAATCATACCTTCGATATGATTGTTGTTCTCAACGGTTAGAATAAAAGTTCTGATTTGTTGAGGAGTGAGAGTTATCTTAAGGTTAGCCTCTCTTATGTAGTCTTCAGATGAAAGGAAGTGTGAATTCCAGTGCAATCGTTTTGATTGTGAGAGTAATTCATTGGCGGCTAAAGTGGTTTCCACTGAATTCAATACTTTAAATGTTTTGAAAAGATTTTCTAAATTCACTTCAACTGACTTTGAAAGGGGACTGTTGTCCGACCCCTCGAATATGTGCTCTAAACGGAGCAACACTTCATTTGGTCTCCAATTCTCTAAAGTCAATAAATGAACGCTTTCTGGAAGGGAAACACTTAATGACGTAAACGATGTCTCTCTTTGAGAGGAATACTCTTTTATTGTCGAATATCTTTCAAACGAAACAATTGGTCCCATAAACAGAGTTTCGGCCATTTTTCTACTCCACTCAATTACCTTGCTAGTTTTACCAATGTATAGATAATGCTTTCCCCTTACTATTAGACCCTTTCCATCGACACCAAACTCATTCAATTTGAAGTCTCCACCGGCACCCGATTTGGTTAACCTTCTGTGGACCATAAGTTCTATTTGACCCGAGGTTAGTGATGACCCGCCCTGAGTCCTATCGGTGAGGACAGACATCGCTAAGTCTAGGAATGAATAAAAATTAGTGATCAAAAAGTCATTTTAAGGACAATTTCCTGACCCTTTCCTTCATCTCTGATACCAATCCTACTATAGACGGGATACCAATTCCCGGCGATAACACTATTCCCGCAAATCGTTTTATTTTCATCGAATCGTCTTTTAATGGTTTGTCGTCCGTTGGCGTCAGTATAGAAGATGTTATCAGTGTTGAGGTCGGACTCAAATCTGGTGATAATCTCTTTACCGATACCATCATTGATAGGTATGGGACCCACAGTCCAATCGAACTCAATATAGTCTTCGTCTTCATATGTTCTCACCGTTTGTTTAACGTAATCTGAGAACTGTTGGTTCAGTTCGTGAACACCTCCTGAGGTATGTCTGGAAACAAGTTTTTGTTGACCAAAATCATGGGCTGAACCGTCGGGACAGAAGTGATAACTACCCGAGTCTTCGAGTCCTTTCTGACCACCGACTGATTTATACCATTTGAATGTTTGGTGCAGTTTATGGGTCTTTCCGTTGACTGTAATTGTGTTGAGAGCACCGGTTGTGTCATCAAATTGAAGGCTAAATGACTTTCCTTTCATCTCTTGTGTGGCTCTTCTCTGTCTTTCCAATAGAGATCGCTCTGAGAACAGACATAAAACCAATGAATTTCACAATAATTAAAGTCAGACCTCAAAACACTTACAGTTTGTTTGCATTAAATAATAAAAAGATTTACTCTTTTGAGTCAATACTTACTTTTGTTTGTATGAGTTTTTTCAATGAAATAAGTGGTGAATCCGAGTGCCGGCAGATTAGCCTTAAATATGAGTTCATTCGTTGCTTTACTATTCCTTTCGGGAAGACTTCTGACCGCATCCGAAATAGGAAGTATTGACTTTTGACTCACTTTTTGCTCCTTTGAATCATAGATTTCATAATTGCCGGAAACGACCGGAACTCTCACGTATTGAGAGACAGGTCTTGCGATGGGGTTATAGACAGTGACTGCGATCTTATCATTGGTTTCCGTAAGACTACATTCAGTGATATTCAGTGAATCGCAGAATATTTCTGAAGAGAATTCCTTTTGTTTGTTCTTCAGATAAAACATAGACTTTCGGAACACCGTTTCTGCTGCAGAGTATGCGCTCTGAAGGCGTGCCGTATAATCATCAGATGTGCGCTGAGGGGAAGTGCCGGTAATGGCGTCGTGATGTGTCATAACGGCCACCTGATTGCGGGACTCATCCAAAAACATCTTGGTCTTAGTCTGATCTAATCTTGCAACAACATCCAATTGTTTACTAATCTATAAAAATTACCATGTTCATTATTGATTAGAACTTAACTTGCTTATATTTTTCTATAAAACTCTCTATAAATCTAATATACTATATGTCAAAATAGTATCTAGGAAATTAATCTACTATGAAATTTATTCTATTTTTTCCTAGATTTTAAAGTTACCCTGTATTTTGTACCTGGAGCATATTATTGGTGATCCTATCCTGATATTTGAGCGCAGGTCTATTAGTATAATAGCCGACCCAATATGTCAGGTAATCGACATCTCTTTCACTAAACGTTTTGTTCAATGAATTCATTGAATGAATATAACAATTGGGGGTCGAATAGAATATATCGACGTCTGAATGTCTGGCCTTAACTGCACGGATCAGTTTATCCATATTAGAGAACCATTTCTCTGCGTGACTGTACTGGAAATCATCACCCATTGTGATGAGCACCTGATTAAGGCTACCATAATCTTTGTTCCAATTTCTGGCGATATTCACAAATTGGTCGGCCTTTTGGGCCGAGTTTTGGTCATTCATGGCATTCCTGTCGTCATCAAAGTTGAACCCTCCCGGAGCCGAGTAATGGTTGTGAAGAATAGTTGTGAATATCTTTGTGTTTAAATCATTGGAGGCCTTCCATACGTAGTCTCCTTTAGGTAACGGCCCTCTATTAAAGACGTGTCCGTCAAAACCCATCTGTGCGTAAAGGGATGGCATCTCTCGTGATGCACCGAACGGATCAATTTGCCATGACACTTTTGGGTGAGCACATTGGCCGAATTCTTCATTCAAGAATTTCAAGCCTTCAAATAACCTAGCATCATTAAATTTGTACTTGAATATTTATCATATATACCCAAGGTCATCTGATCAATGATGTTGTTATAATGTGCCGCCCCCTCATCGTTGACAGTCCAGCCACCATTGATAAAGACAAAGCGTCCATCTTGAACTAGCTTCTTAACACTATCCTGGGTCTGTTTATTCTGTTCCTTCCACCACCTGTGAAAGAAGTACTGTTCTACCTGGCTAAATCTGCGCTCAGGGTTAGCCTCAAGTGACTTAACCACTGTAGTGATGATCTGTCGAACCGATTCATAGTAATTGTCGGGTGTTGTCATCCATCCGACGTCGTCGTGACTGTGCGCTATCAGATGTATATTCAGTTTCTTGGGGTCAGTCCTATGGCAGGCATTATAACCGCATTCGCACAGAATAACTGACACCAATGCAGACAAACATAGAGTCAAATATAATATTCTGTTCATTGTTTTAACTCAGGAAACAAATGCTGTGCTATCCGTCAATAGGTTGACACAACATTTACCTTAAATGACCATGTTTGTGCATTTTTATATATTTGGTTCATCTGTTCTGTTCTCATACTTTTCCCTTAATATCAGTTCTTTGAAATCCTGTTCTGATATTTTGTTGTATAGGAATGACTTATAAGGGATACCATAGAAATGTTCTTTCAATGCCATCAATTAGAATATACCGTATATTATCTTATCAGGGTTTTATGGCTGACATGAGAGCTGACTATCGTGATCAGCCCTCCATTTGAGGCCTAGAATCTCTAAGGTTAAGACCCTTTCCTTAGGTTCTAGGTAGCTATTTAACCTAGAACATTTAAGCACTTCATTTTTAAAAATATGCGAATTTTGTAAATAATTTTGTTTTAGTAATTCAACGATAAATGAATTATTTTTTTCAAATATAAAATTCTTATATATTTTTAATTTAAATGAATAAATAATTTATAAAATTTATACTAAAATATATTAATAGTTACTTGGTCATTTTAATTATTTCGTTTTATAATTATTTATTTAGAAATTAATTATTTAATTCTCTATTATTAACCTTGCTACAATTTTTAGTAGAAATTTCTTGATTATCCTTAATATACAGTAAACTCTTAATATGTCTAACAATTTATATTTTGAATATTAGTAGTCCACAAACTGCTGACCTAATTCAATTGATTTAGCCTTGGTTATTTAAAAAACAATGCAATTGTCCTTGATTATAAGTTATAAAATTTAATTGTATTCGGAGTTTATTTCCTTAAATTATGAAAATCCTGTTTTGTTACTATAATAACGATATAATTATCAGTTATTTTCCATTTATTTTAAAACTATTTTTTTTATCAAAATATCCTTGAATTTCATTAATACCCGGATTAGGTATTTATCTTATTTATAAAAAGTGCTTATTTTTCAAACTTAAAGGTTATCAATGATAACTTCATTTTATATTAAATATAATTTATGAATGACTTTAACAAATAATAATATTTTCAGTTAAACTTTGCTCGTTTATTATGATAAGCAATAATTATAATAAAATTTATTATTATATCATTTTTATAGAAAATTATTATTATTATATGAATATCAGTATAAAATTGAATATAAATCTATAAGTTTTCATAGATATATGACTATTAATAGATATAATTAATTTTATAATAATTACGTTATTTATAATTTAATATTCATAAGTATAATAGATATAGTATTATATATTTCCAAGATTGTAATAATGAATAATAAATTTATTTTGCATTTAAACTAGCATGCTTATTTTTTAGACTACGCTTAAAAGCCTTTCTTCTTAGTCTTTTTGACTGATATTCGGGAAATATTTTAATTATTTTTTGACTTAAAGGCGAAGAAAAATCTAAATTTTCCAAAACTTGTGACCAATTGTTTAAGTGTTGACTCTTTGTATCCAAAATGTTATCATTTTTATAATTTATAATATTTTGTCTCCGATTATTTTTGCTTGATAACTTATGAATTGTCTCTTTTATTTGTTGTCGAGGAAAGTCTAAAACTGCACTCTTTGTTTCTAATCCAGCATAGATTGACCTTGATATGACATTGGGTGGCCATCTTGCGTTTAAATAAGCAATTGATGTTCGCCTTAAGTCACGTGATTTGATTAAATTCAGTGATTTTGCGAATTCTTTTTCGTCATAATTCTCATGGTTTTTATCCATGTTTTCAATGACTCTTTTCTTTTGTTCTGATGAAATTTCTTCAATAATATCATCCATATCTTTATTCGAATTGTTCATGGCTAATTTTGACAAATAAAGCTCTTGGTTTAAATCATTGAGCACTTCCTTAGCTTTGATTACCAAATTAGGGTCCATAATATAATTGTGTTCAGAATATAAGTCATATCCATAGAAAGGTTGTGCCAAATGGTCTGAACCTTCGCTTTTGTCTGTAATTATTGACGAATTGAAGCTTATTATTGACGACTGATTCGATTCTTCATCTGATAAAACGATTGGATTATTAGGGGTCAGTCCTTCGTTATTCTGTGTGTTAACCTTTTTCAATTGACCTTGGATAAATGATTTTGATTCCAAATATGGATGAAATGATGCATGGTGACGCTTTTGGCTACGACCACGACTTCTAGCTTGGTGCTTTTCACCCAATTGGTTGGGATTTCTCTTTCGTTCCAATAGTTCTCTGACTGTCAAACCTTTTTTTGGTGGCTGTGCCTCAAACTTATTTGATCTATCATAGTTCGTATTAAAATGAGCTTGATTCTTTTCTTGCTGCGCAATTGTTTCAACATTTCTATCGTTAACTAATGTCTTATCAGTAATTATATTGACTACACTTTTAGAACATTCTTTGCTAATATGTTTATCAACCACTTGAGTAGTGGGTTGCCTTGGTAATATACTGGTACCAGGTTTTGGCACTTTAATTATGGTTGGAATGATAGGAATGTCACCACTTTTATCTTTAGTAGACATTCCTTTAGCGTTGAGCTGACATTTAATGATCTCCATTTGATTCCACTTTAATTTCTGGATATATGTTTGTCTTTCTTCGAGTAATTGTCGCACAGTTTTCTTATTTGGCGACTCATTATTTTGAGTTGTGTTTAGGCTGTGCTCGTTTACTACCATTTCTTTGGTTTTTTGTTGCTCTTTGTTTCCCTATAAAAGCCAAGAATATATATTTAAAATAATACAATAAAAGTTATAAATACTTTAATATCCTTTAATTTAATTAATTATGATTTTAACCAAGGCATTAAAAAATAAGATATTAAACATTGTAAAAGTAGTTAAGTCTTGGTGACCCCTCTTTTTTTAATAAAATCACAACAGTTTTTATAGTATAATAAATTTCATTTACAGTTAATCAAATTATTTACAGCTTTTAATTCACTTTGAATTCTCATTCTTAAATAAATTAAAATTTACTATTATCAAGCTCATTTAAGATTATCCCCTATTATATTCATATATTATATTAAATATTTTTCCTTTCTAATGTATTGTATCATGATAAATTCTCTTTAATATTTGATTATTACAAAACAAATGCTAAAAATATTGTATTTAAAAGTCTAAACAAATAACAAATATATTTAATGATAACCTTTTAATTATTCCTTTATTTCAATATTATATACTTTTTCCTTGTTTATATTTACACATGCATATTTTAAAATTTAAATAATCAATTTAACATGTTTTCTAATGTGCTCATGCTCATTCTTTATAATTTATATTACCCTATTTTATTCGGTATTTTTTAAGTGAAAAATATTTATAAAATATTTTATGTATTATTTTTGTAGTTTTATTACATTATTATTTGCTAGATAACAATACTTTCGATAATAACCTTGATAACATTGTTTCAATATAATTGAGACCCACTCAGAGAATCATTGAGAATAAGTTAAGTGGAAGTTACAACTCATCGTTAGATATGTTACCATGGTAATATATCTTATTGGTGCCATAAGGCTGTTGAACTGTACAAAGTATAATAAAATATTTTGTGAATCTAATCTAGTATGTTTAATATAATTTGTATAATATATGATAGATTATTTATCTTCCATAAAAATATACTCTTGTTTTAACATAATTTGTTTCATTAGTTACTTATTAGCAAAAGAAATAAAAATTGCCTTGTTTGTTCTTATTTTATCAAAGCTCAAACTAATGAATATCGAATTTGTAACAATTAATTTTTTTTTGAAAGAACAATGAATTTTATCTAGAGCAAGTTTAAGTTTTTTAGGGTTAAATATAAGATAAGGGGTTCCATAAATAGCTTTTTATATATATTTATAATTACTTTTATTTAAAACAATAAAATCTGTAAATTATTTTATATACATTTAGTAATTTATTATTTTAAACCAGGCATTAAAAATTAATTTAAAAAACAATTAATAATATCTAATATGGCCAATAGGGGGAGGGGTATTCAAAAATAATCCCCCCTGGAGCCGAAAATTTGGCAAAATA
>JAQFZM010003451.1:0-11085 GCA_034695785.1 Galumna obvia
CCGACAGTTGTCTTAGAGAAGGCCGAGTGCTTTAACTTAAGTGACTGTAATTACAGCAATAGTTTATTATATGAATAATATTGTATTTTTAGAGATAACTGACCTTTTTATACATGATTGTACACCAGCACACTCTCACTTTCATTCCTACTTTCAAACCCATAAAAATTGCTGGATGAATTATCAAGATGTTAAACATCATGGTAATTACAATACCACCAGCATAATAACAGGCCTCAGTATAACTATACTTGTCTGGACTGGCAAAGTATCTGAGCACACGACTCAGGCAAAATACGTTTATGAATCTTATTACACATTCCTGGTTGTTTTTAGAAATATAGAAAATATTTCAAAATTAGATATTATTAAGATAAAGATAATATTGAAAATGAGCTAGCTAATTTAGAATACAGAATTTTTAGTGACCTCATTATATTAAATAAAATTAATATTTTAAAAATATATTATAATTATTTATTAAAATGCATTTTAGGATAAATAGAGTATTGATAGAAGCAGAGGAGTTAACTCAAATAGTTATTAAATAACATTATTTTATTTAAAATAAATTCATTTATAATAATGAGGTCACAAAAATAGTGTATAATCAAGCGCTCATTTTAAAATCACTATCAAGTAATAATGGATTGACTGCAACTATGCAAATAATTAATTCGCTTATAATTAGAAAATTATGTCATATAGCTTGGTCATGCCCTTGGACAAATTATTTACCGTTAAAAGAATGAGCAAAAATTGTGGTATTATATATGGCCAGAATGTCTTAATTGTGGCTTTGATAAAACTAGGCCATTCTTTCTTCATTTCTAAGTTCCAATTTCTTTTCAATTAGAAAAATTATGCTAGGTTAAATAAATATAAAAGTTCAACTGACTTTTCAAATTGTTGGGCCAATCTTTGAGAACAGTCCTCTTCAGAACACATATCAATATCTTTGAGTTCAACATCTTTTTTAAGGCCCTGAATATATAGAGGGTAAAGCCATCTATAATCAAGGAAATTATGTAAATTATTATATGATCATAGTAATTATGAAAACTCACGTGCAATAGATCTTGCTCAGTGGGTTACACTGGTCATATTTAGATGGTTTTGTAATAATCCGTTTCTCAATCATTATTAGAAATTAAACACAATTAAAAAAATGAACTAGACTATTTTAGTGACAAAATTGAAGTACTGCCTAAACTACTGCTCACTTTTTTTTGAAAATTTCTTAACTCCTCTGCAATAAAACAGTAGTAAATGAGAGCCAATGGAAACACATTTTGTTATCAAATAATTTTATATATCAACACAAAAATTAAGTTATGTTTTGCTTAAAAAAAGTTTAACTGAAATAAAATATGTATATTATATTTCTATTGAAAACTAGAAATAAACGATCAATTGTTATAGTGATAAGTGTATACAATTGGCACACATTTTCAAGGATATATACACAAAGGAATGACATAAAAAATATCGCAGTTTAAGTTTGAATAGTTTTGACGTCATTTGCCTTTTGATATGTTTATTACACGAATATTACGTCAATTATTTGATATGATTTAAGTTAAAGTTTTTTAAGTTTTTTCGAGTTTTTTTTATATAAATAAAGTTTAGTATTTTAGTAAAATATAAATAAAATAATTTACGTAATTAATTGTTATAAAGGATATAAAACTCTAATGGTGTCAGAACTGTTCAAACTTAAACTTTTCTGTTCTATTAATAAGTTTTAGTCATTTTTAAAACTCGTTGACTGATATGTTATCAGTTGTGTAACTATTATTTGTTTAATTTTTTTTGATGACATTTATTATAAGTTTATAATTCGATTTATTCACCATTTGATTCAATAAAAGAAAGAAATTTGAATTGAATAAACTTTATCCCATTAAAATGAGCATGATAATTGAATTTTTTGTCAAATGTTTAAATAAAAGTTATGTTCAATAACTGCTATAAATGCTATACATTTTGAGAGTAATTTAATAAATATTTGTAAACAAATAAAACTATATTGTAGTCACTTTATTAACGAGTGTTCACAAGCCATGGATGGGCAACAATTTGAGATGCGGTCATTCTATAAGCAAACATTTTTCCAATTAAATCCTTCATTTCATGAGAAACAGTATTCCATTCTTTGGGGTCCATATCATTCCAGTTTTGGTACAAACATTTATCCATAAATAATTTCTCTGATATGAAATCCCGGGGTCCGGGAACTCCACTCCTGTATAGAACGAGAGCCATCCTTTGATAATCAAAATGCATAGCATCTGAACCATTTTCTTGGGTTCGCACAGACATTCCAAAATCAGTTAACTTAAAAGTAGAGGACAGGAATCTCTCTTCAAATGTATCGGATTTAAAGTTTCCCAAACAGTAGAGAATATTATGCTGTTTAATGTCTCTGTGAGCGATACAATGGCTATGGATATAGTGAACAGCTGTGGCTATTTGAGAGAACCACCATTGGCTGAGCTGTTCCGGAAACGTCCACATCTCAAATGATTTCTTTTGGGCACATCTTCTGCCCTCTAAACGAAATTTGTTGAGATCTCCGTCGCAGTATTCCATTAATAAGAAGATAAAAGCAAAGGGAAAGTTTGTCTTCAGGTCTGGAATACCAAAGCTGTCGATCATATTACAAATGTTTTGGTGGCGTATTGTTCGAAGAATAGCTATTCCGGCAAATGATAGCATAATGTCATCCATTTTTGAGGTTTTGTGTCGTATCACTTTACCGGCCAAACGCTGTCGAACCCATTTGTTGGACTCGACCTGAACCTCAGCGCTCACCTTAAAAACCTTTCCGAAAGATCCAGAACCTAGATAATTGCCGATTTGAACATTCCTTACGATTTCACTGTTCAAAAAATTGATTTGTTCAGGCGTTAATGGGTTAACGTCTAGAGTTGGTTGTGACCATTCTGTCCCAATATCTTTGCCCACCCATTCTTTTAATGTTTTCTTATAATCATTTAATGTCTGGGTCATTTTTAGTTTGAAATTTTTCAAAAATATTTTATTTTTAATTCAATTGTTGAGTAAATTAATATTATTTTTTTGTTATTAAAACAAATTCCAATCCTTTGAGTGATTACTAACTTTAATAAAGAGTGAAAATAAGACTAATGAAAAGTGTGCAAGCTCACTTAAACAAAGTTCAATTCTGTGTTGAGAACTGGAATTTAGTGGCAAAAGTGGCGTTCGATCACAAAATGGAAGACCTCTTATATAAAGCCATGAAATTCCTGTCCCTCTATTCGGATGAGTTTCTGAAACCTGAAAATGAAAAATATAATGATATTAATTTCACCTTGCAACAACAAACAATGCATGCCTTAAGAATTCCTTTAATTATAAGGAATAATCATTTATCAAGACTTGTCCAAGAATATATCAAGAGAGCTGTAGATGACCAAGTTACTATTGATATATCATCTATGACAGATTCTTTTGAGGCCTTTAAGATAACAATTCATTATTTGTACACTGATGAGTTAAGACTTGAAGAAGAGAACAGCCTCGAACTTATTGAGAAAGTATATGAATTGTCTATAAAGTACCAAGATGTTTATCTTATAGAAAAGTTAAATAATTTTTTAAAGAAAATCGAATTAAATAATGAAAATATTCTTCAATTATCTAAACTTGCATTTCGTTATAAAGTTGGGTGTCTTATATCAAATGTTAATGTATTTATAGAAAATAACCTTGATACTCTAACTAAAAGAGATTTTCATGATTTGATTGAATTGAATGAAAACACATTTAACGGGTTTTTAGTAATAATTTCGCGAAACTATCAAAGAGTGAAGAGATTTAATGATTACACAAAAAAATTAATAAGAAATTATCCCTTTCCCAAATGATCTTGGCATAACATTATACAGTAAAACCTCTATATCTCGACCCCAAATAGTTGTTTCACTGATCATTTTGTATAGAAAATTACCTCCATATCTAACAAGAAACCTCTATATCTCAACCAAATTTCTATTTCCCAACTCGGGTTTAGTTATAGAGGTTTTACTGTATAAAACAAATAAATTATTATATTTATTACGACAAATAACTCATTGTTTTATATTTAAAATTAATTCATTTAATAAATTGATTCAATGTTTGTATTCTAATCTAAAATTGATCATGTTATTAAATGTTGATGAATCCCAATTCTAAATCAAATACTAAATAACAGGGATGGCCAAAGTACTCGACTCAAAGGGGGGATGGTAAAGGGGGATATTTTGGGGAAAATCCCAAGCGGGGTATTAGGCTAAGATATTTTTCAAAAACCTCAAAAACATCGATTTTTGCCCTATTTAGCTTTTATTTGCTATTTTAGGCTATTTTAAGATTATTAAGTGCTATATTTGTCAATTTTACATGATACTTCACTCAAAAAGTAATATTTTGTCTATTTTTCACCTAAAATGTGTTTTTTGGATAAAAATCGTTATAAAATATCGTTAATTTTGGTGAAAAAAATGAAGTTTAAACCATTATTAACGTTAAATAGTGTCTAAATTAAAAAGCTCATTTTTTCCCGGGGGGGGGGGGTATTTTGCTAATTTTGATGCTCCAGGAAGGCATTTTGAAATAACCCCCCCTATTAGCCATCCCTGCTAAATAACTTTAGTTTTAATTGAATTTGCTTTCAATCCTTAAAGTGTTTACATTTCTCTTTAAATATAATATTCGAGAACACAATGTCTATGATTAAAGTTAAACACTACTGGTATTACCAAGGTTATATAAATTACAAAATGTGTCTAAAATGTATATACAGATATTTGTGAAATATATTAAATATGAGCATGATGGTTATACTTCTTTAAGTTTTATTTAACTAATTTAGTAATAATTTAGTTTAATTTAGTAAAAAAAAATGCTAGATAATTATTAATTATACAAAATTAGCTTGCTAGAATATCTGTTAAAATACTTGTAAAAACATTTTACTTAAAATTTAATTTTTTTGCAATAATTTATTCAATAATTTTATTCTTTATTAAAGCCGAGAATTTTTAACATATAATAGAATTGAATAAAAATCTGATCTGAATATTAAATATATAAAAACCCATAAAACTATTCATTGAATTTCTATAAAAATAAAATATAATAAAATCTACAAAAATCTGGGTTTTTATTAAAAATTTTGTATTTTATTTTATTATATTATTATCTATAATTTATATTTAATTATATAATATATAATCACTATATTATTATCCGATTATAAATTAGTGTTTAAAAAAATGTTGGGAATAACCCAATTCCTTATCCAATTTTAATCAAAATGATTCGGTTGAGTTATTCCACTCAATTATATACAATTATGTAAATCCTTTTAACAATATATTCTTGACCTTGTGGTAATCTCTTTATAAGAAGATCAATTTATTAACGCTTTCAAATATTTGAATATTCTTTAAGAGTCTCATTATTTGCAACGAAAAAGAAATTTATTTTTAAATATTTTATTCTATAATGAAATCAAAGGAGAGTTTAGTGATTAGCGGTATTTCGGGTCGATTTCCCGAATGTGAAGACATCGATATATTCGGTGAAAGACTTATTAATGGCGAGTGTTTTGTCACTTTCGATGAGATACGTTGGCCTAAAGGAACTCATAATTTGCCCGAAGGCTCGGCTAAACTCCGAGACATTGATAAGTTTGACGAACACTTTTTTGGATACACTGAAGACGAGGCAAATGTGCTAGATCCTATGAATAGAATACTCATGGAAGAGACATATTCTTGTATTTGTGATGCAGGTATGAGCTATTAATTAAATAATCTTATTAGTTAATTGAACTAGATTAAGTAAATATTAACTCAAAAAGTAAGTGATCTTTTAAGTTTATATATTAATAATTTTCATATTAATAAGAATATTCTTATTATTGTATTTATATATAATTAATGAGTTAAGGCATAAATCCGGAGTCATTGCGTGGAAGTAATACGGGATTCTTCTTCAGTACATGGATTGAGAACGAGGGCGAAGACGCCATTAAATATGATTTTGAGCGCAAAGAAAACATTTTTAGTTACTTCGCCTCAAGAATTGCATACAGTCTTGACTTGAGAGGAGCCGTCAATTGTGTGAACAACGCCTGTGCTTCGAGTCTGACGGCCATACGTTCAGCCTTTGATTCTATAAATTGTGGTGAATGCGATCGAGCACTAGTCGTGGCCGCAAACATCACTCTGAGTCCAATAAGAGGTGACTGGCAAAATAGACTAGGTACATTAGCCAAGGATTCTGTGCTTAAAATATGGGACCAAGACTCTAATGGGTATGTGAAGGGAGAGGCCGTCGCCGCTATACTTATTCAGAAGAAATCTGAGGCCAAACGAATTCACGCGGAAATACTCGGCATTAGAGTGAATGTCGACGGATATAAACCCGAAGGCATTACATTTCCCGGTTGGCGGACACAAAGGGATCTCATTTTGGATACTATGAAAGACTCTGGTATTACAGGACAGGACTTCCAATACTTTGAAGCGCACGCAACGGGTACTCCTGTTGGAGATCCCACTGAAGCCAAGTCTATAGCACAGGCCGTTTTCAGAAGCCGAACCAATCCTTTATTAATTGGTTCTATAAAAGCCAGTGTTGGACACACAGAGGGAACCTCTGGTTTGACATCACTCGCAAAAGTTATTATTGCATACAATAAGGGAGTAATGGCTCCGACACTTAACCACAACAAACCCTCACATAAAATACCGGAACTCTTTGACGGATCGCTTCTTATTCAAACAAAAGCCATACCTTTTAAGGGAGGGATCGTTGGTATCAATAACTTTGGTTTCGGTGGCGGAAACTCAACAATAATTGTAAAATCATTTGATGACAAACTATTGGATCAAAAGAGTTATAGTATTAGTGATACCATTCCTCGACTTATATTGATTTGTGGCAGAAATAATGAATTGACACAAAAAATGGTCACAAAATTAGTTAAAAGAAGTAAAGAATTGACGCGAGAATTCCTCTCACTTTTCAATGAAATAAATGATCAAAAACCAGAGAAAGGAATGAAGTCCAGGGGTTATATCATTTTGGATGAACACAAGAAATGTTTCAACACTTCTGTTGACAACTGTTTGGTTGATGACAAGTATCGGCGACCGCTTTGGTTTGTATTCACAGGTTTAGGCAGTCAGTGGCCATCAATGGGTCAGTCACTCATCAAAATCGAAGAATTCGTCAAATCGTTTGATCGGTCACTGAATTTCCTCGAATCGATTGGCGCTAACGTTAAGGATATCCGAAAGTATTTATTCCAAACAGATATCAAAGACAACGAAAATGAAGTGAAACCTATTATCCCATCACTCGTTGTCTTACAAATCGCTTTCATTGACTTCTTTAATGAATTGGGAGTCAAAGCGGACGGTATTATCGGTCACTCCATTGGAGAAATAGCCGCCGCTTATGCCGACCGATGTATTACCGCAGAGGACGCCCTCCAAGTCTCACATGAACTCCATTTAGGGATTTCTATGAAAGAAAAGAATAAGTCTATGGAAGGAATTATGGCAGCCGTTGGCCTTTCCTCGACTGAAGCACAGAATAAATGTTTTGGTTCGCTTTCAGTGGTTTGTAATAACTCTCCAAATATGGTTACGATTACAGGAAGTGTTGAAGATATGAATATTCTGTTCAAACAATTAAAAGATGAAAACATTTTCTATAAAAGTGTTGAAAACAATGGTTTTGCCGCACATTCGCCACAAATGACTGCTATTGAACCACAACTCATTGAAAAGGGAAAGACTTTGAATATTAAACCCAATCAGAGAAGTAAGAGATGGCTGTCCACCACTTATAACAACTATGAATGGAGCGACCCTTTATGTCAATGGCCTTCGGGAGAGTATTTTGTGAAAAACCTGTGCAGACCTGTCCTATTCTACGACACTATAGTTAAGGCACCGAAAAACTCGTTGTTCGTCGAAATCGGATCATCAGATCTTTTAAGGCATTCAATAGTAAAGAGTTTTGATAAACAGCACAGAATAATATACAGAGAAGTGTTGAGAAAAGATAATAATTCAGAGAATTTATTCATTCTTTTATCAACTTTGGGTCAGCTCTACATCAGTGGCCTTAAACTTGATATCAACAAATTGTATCCAAAAGTCAATTATCCCATTCCTCGGGGGACAGACTTTATCTCACCTTTGATTAAATGGGATCACAAAAAGTCTTATTTTGTTTCCAAATATCCCGAATATTTTTCACCAAGGACATCTAAATCTGTGCACAAATACACCATTTCTTTAAGTGAAGACAAATTTCTGACCGACCATAAAATTGATGGTAGAGTCCTATACCCGGGTATTGGATACCTTTACCTCATTTGGAAGACAATGGCTAACAGTTATGGCATAAATAATATCAATGAGTTTGGGATCGAATTCTCTGACTTTACTCTAATTCAGGCGACAAATATGACATCCAATGAGACGGACTTCAAATGTGTTTATTCTAAGGAAAGTCATCTGTTCTTCGTTGAGGTCAACAAATCAGTTGTGGCCAAAGGAAAGGCTAAACCTCTTGAGGACGTAAATTGTCTTTTGTTTGAAAATAAATTAATGGATAATAAAAGGGATAAACTTTTACTTAAGAGAAGTGACTTTTATAAAGAGCTCAGAATTGTTGGCTATGAATACGGGCCTAACTTTCAGGGAATTACACAAATTAGAGAGGATTTCAATGAAGCAACTGTTCAATGGACGGGTCATTTGATTAGTTTTATTGATTCTATTCTTCAAATCATTTTATTGGATAATTTTAAGCGTTTCCTAAGAGTTCCCACTTTTATAGAAAGTATTAAAATTGATCCGAAGTCACTCTTTGGGGATAACCTTCGAAAAGGAAACAATGGATTCACTGTTAATGTAGTCTTTGATAAGAATACAAAAGAAATCAAAACAAATGGCTTTTATGCGAAAAATGCGTGTTTGACACCAATCAGTAGAAAGAGTGGACAGAATGGGGAACTGGTTATTGAAAAGTATGAACTCATATCATATAATGAAGAGAAGGCTATCGACGAGTCTTTGGCTCAAAGTATAGAAAACTATTGCAAAGAATGCGATAAAACTATTAAAACACTTAAAGATATTAATAATAATAATAACGATATGAATGGTATGGATGTCATCGAAGACAAAAATAGTGATAAAATTTTACTGAAAATTATTCAAAATTATTATTCAAATAATAAAGAGATGAATGAAGTCATCAAAGAATACAATTTAGACAATGATTTGATTCAATCGACTCTTATATCGGAACGGTTTTTGAGGCCATCCGTCGATATATTTGTTGAGAACTCAGATCTGACTAAAAAGTTAAGAGTATTGGAAGTAAACACTTCGGGACAAACACTTTATCCGCATATTATTAAAATAATTTGTAGGACAGCGCCCGGAACTCACATTAATAATATTGAGTATATTCTGTGCCAAACAAACAAAGAGTTATTAACTCAGAATATTCTGGACTCTAAACGAATTAAAATATTTGAGTTCGACTCTAAGAGATCTGTTATTCCAAACAAAATAAGTGCACAGAATTTGATTATATTTAGAGATCCGAATATATCTTTGACTCATTCAAAGAAAGACATGGATTACTCACAACTATTCCAATCGATGTCTTCTGCACTGACTGTCGGAGGATTTCTTTTGGTATTATTTAGAGATAATATTCTTGAGTTTCAGCACATCTTTAGTTCAAATGAATCATCAAATCTGAAGACAATGTTCTCAACATTAATCACTTCTGCAAAAGAGTCTAAACTTGAGTTCGTGTGCCGTAAATCCGATTCATTTACCTTTAGTTCGATATTATTCAGAAAAGTTGACAAAATTGACAAAAAGTGTATTGAAATACATATAAGTAATGAATCACTCGATTGGTTACAACCACTCAAACACGCGATGAAAGACCAGAGTTTGGATAGAATTTGGTTAACAAATGATGAGGAGTTGAACGGAATAACCGGATTAGTTAAAGCACTTCAAAAAGAAGAGAACGGATCGAAAGTCAGATCTCTTTTGATGGTCTCCTCCGACAAGAGTTACGAAACGGCTCTAAATATTGCAAAACAAACAGATTTAGTCCAAAATGTATTTAAAGCAAATATTTGGGGCTCTTTTAGACACATCTCTTTACCAGAATTACCAGAAACTCGACTCTTGACATCAGCACAGGTGAGACAACTAAAACCCGGAGACTTGTCTTCATTCAAATGGTCGGAATCGGACAACAATTTGTGGCCACAAATTACTAATTCATATAAACAAACATTTGTTGACATATATTACAGTCCATTGAATTTCAAGGATGTAATGCACGCGACGTCACGACTCCCACCCTATGACCTGACCTCTCATATGTCGTGGGATGACATAGTTTTGGGTCTGGAATTTGTGGGAAGAGTTAGAGAAACGGGCGCTCGAGTTATGGGACTAAATAGTAGTAAAGCTCTCAGTACTGACATTATCGCCGATACGGACTTCTTGTGGTCAGTGCCCGACAAGTGGTCAATGGGTGAGGCGTCGACCGTTCCCTGTGTTTATGCGACCGCTTATTATGCGCTTATAATTAGAGGTCGACTCAAAGCGGGTGAAACTGTTTTGATTCATTCGGGAACCGGAGGTGTGGGTCAGGCGGCCATCAATATATGTCTGTCGATGGGATGTCAAGTGTTTACAACTGTTGGCACTAAAGAGAAGAGACAATGGATTAGAAGACATTTCCCACAATTGAGTGATTCATGTATTGCCAGTTCCAGAGATGTCTCGTTTGAGGAACAGATTATGAAAGAGACAAATGGCAGAGGAGTTGACCTCATTCTCAACTCATTGACTCATCAAATGTTTTGGTCGAGTCTTAGATGTCTCACAAATAACGGCCGGTTCTGTGAAATAGGAAAATACCAATTCGTTAATAACGATGACCTCAACACTAATCTTCTGTTGAAGAATAAGACATTTCATGGAATATATTTGGACGCACTCTTCAAAGATC
>JAQFZM010003452.1:0-11085 GCA_034695785.1 Galumna obvia
GTTGGCAGACCTCTCGGTTATCATTTAGACAAACTCTTTGTCGAGTCAGACGACTATCAACACAACTGTCAACAAATTCCTCAAGTTTTTATTCAAGACTCAGACGACGACTCGGTCATCGATATTATGGCTCGACCTAACCCACAGCTCGACAAATATTCAGGCAAAGGTCCTCTCGAGCCGGAAAAATGGTTGAACCTCTTCGAAGCCATCGTCTTGACTGAACTCGAATTGAATGAAAACAGGAATAAAGTCTCAAAACTTGGGTCATATCTGACGGATGAAGCGCTTAATTTTTATGCCACAAGTATTGCACCAAATGTCGCGACTATCACTTGGGCCGAAACTCGATCTCAAATTCAAAATCGATTTGGTACACCTGTGGTCAACCCTATCGTCACCGCATTCCATCGAAGACTCAATCGAAACGAAAGCCTAAAAACATATTTCGACGAAAAACTTAAAATTCTCGACAAAACAGAACTACAGCCGTCTTCAAAATGTGCTGTTCTAACAGATGGTTGTCCGGAACCTTTCAAAACCCAACTGTCCATGGCCTCCCCTTCAACAACAGACGAATGGTTACAAAAAGCCCTAATCGTTGAACAAGTCTCGACTCAACATTCAAAGCATAGTCCGTCGAATACTTCCGGATCATCTTCTAATCATTGTCTTATTGAGCACTGCGACGAATGGCGGTTAAAACAAAAGTACTCGAATCGCGAACATTACTCAAAAGACAATCAAAACAAATACAAATTCAAACCAAGAGACGACTCAAAACCGAAAAACCCTTGCAACTATTGTTTGGAACAAGGCCTCGTCTCTTATCACTGGCATAGAGAGTGCCCTAACAACCCAAACTCGCAAAACTTTTCAAAAGAGTCTAAACAGACCTCTCCCGAAGAGCCGACTGAAACTAATCACATGATTGGAAACTCACAACCAGTCGTCAACCCTTCAGATATGTTCGTCACTAAAGTCGGTTACATCTCTGGACACAAAACAACTATTCTCCTGGACACATGTTCATCAGTCAATTTGATGTCTGAAGCTTATGCTCGACAAATCGGTGTCACATATTCGATAAGACACAAGACTCGATGTAAACTCGCCAGAGGTTTCATAGAAACGATCGGATCAACTATAGCCGTGTTAAAAATCAAAGATATTAGAAATCCTATTCAAATCGAAATACTCAAAGACTTCAGCTATACCTTGCTCATCGGTTATTCAACTATGAAAGCATTTGGTTTCGACGTCGCTATAACGAGAGTCAACCCTTCACTTCCCTCTCAACAGTCGACTAATACCACTCAAACAAACCTTTCGATTCAAGAAATCACTTCTGGGCCATCACTAGACTCATCCAAAGACCAAATCTCTAAAACAGTCGACAGTTCTACAAATACCCAGGTCACTCCAGTCGATTCAAATACTCTACGCAGAAGCCACCCAAAACCAAATACAAAAGTCAGGAACAAATCTGAACATCAAATCAAACAAATCGACGCCTTCTCCCGCACACCAATAAACAAGTCGACAGTATTAATGACAATAAAAACAAATGATCATGGACTTATAGCCGATCGATCTATTCGACTATTTCCACCAAATCCTGGAATCAATAAAGGCAATCGAAAACATTTCCGCCGGGATCTACTCTTCAAAGCCCGGAGGAGTGAGTCATACCTATGACTTACTATCGATTAATACTCAACTATTTGTCTAAACTATTTGTCTCAACTATTCGTCTCATTTATTTGTGAACTTAAAACTCAGTCGAATTAGTCTCAACTATTGTAATGCAATTAAACCTATGTTTCCCTTTCCTTATAAACACATTTTCAGTCGTATTTACATTCAGTCTGTGTTCAGGACAGAGAGCCGACAGTCAGGCCTCACATAAAATCTTAATTTTGTACAACTCTTTTGTTAAACATTTTGTTTTTGATTAAATTCAAATAAAAGTCGTTTAAAACTTAAGTGTTGTCCACTTTGTGGTGCGTCCAATACAAGGATGCCACAAATTTAATTTTAATAAAAATTTCAATGATTTCATTATATAATTTTCTAGATAAATAGATTATAGAAGGTTAAACAAGATAAATATGGTATTTTATTCAGTTTATAAATTGAAGACTTATTCTCAATTTCTTATTTTTAATTATAACCAGGAAATGAATGCCAAAATAATTTTTTTTTTATTTTTGATTAGAAATATTTTGTGCCAGCCAGGAGCCTGTGTTCAATTTGGTTGGACACCTGCATCCTTAGATAGTGAAAAGACATGTGAGTCTAATTTTGATGTAAATGGTAATTAATATAAAAAATTAATTTTTTTTATATTTTTCCATATTTCTATGTTTAAATGTTGAATCACAACAAGGAGCTAGTTGCAGCTTTCAATATGATGACAGCGATGAAAATAAAATAAGATTAAATTAATTTTATATTTATATTTTTGAAATTTATTAGAAGAATATGGCGACGGGGATAATAACCAACCAATGCAATGGACATCCCGTGATCAAAGAGCGACAATTGCTTATGAAGTAAATTTAGGTACTTCCCTATTTAAAATTACTGAAAAAAGACTGAAAAAGGTTTATGGAAAAAATGCTTATTGCGATAGTCAGATTACAAAATTCTATAGAGAATTTAAACAAGGAAGTAGGATAAACAGTAGGATAATAAGTAGGATTACTTTTCTCTTCTCTTGTTTTTTTTTCAATGACTTTGTTTTCATTTCCCAAAACTTGACCGGTTTTGTTTTTCTATTGTTTTCCTTTTTTATCTATTTCTTACACTTATATCCCTTTCTCTTTACTTATTTTCCCTAAATTTTCTTAGCTATTTCAAAAATATTTATTTTATGATTTCCTAACTTTTTCTTAATTTTTGAAACTATAGTTTCCTTTTCGATGTTTTATTATTCCCTCATAACTATACTCTTCCTAATGTTTCAGCTCTTTGTTAACTAACTCTGTACTATAATTTATTCTAATGTTTCCTACTTTATATAACTCCTTTAATTTTCCTAACTATTATTCTCTCTTTTTCTTTCCATTATTTCAATCCTTTTCATCTTCTGTTATCCTGTACATTACCTTAAAATTTCCTAATTTATTGTTCTCTATATAATTATCCCCTATTTCCTGCTTATTCTTCACGTCCATTTCCATTGTCTTATATCCTTTAATTGTGTTTCCCATTTAATCTTTGTTTGATGCCTTCCTTCTCCTATCCCTCTCCTATTCCTCTCTTATTACTTTCCGATTAACTTTTGTTTCGTTTTTTGTTATTTGAGATTTTCCTCACAGGTGACGCTAACCAATATTTCGCCCTTGTTCCTGTAAGATAATGAGTTTTTCAATGATATTCAGCTTCATGATTTTTAAAATTATCCTGTTGTTCAGTAATCATATTTTCAAGATAGCCTTAAAATAACACAATGTAACATTCTTTTTTCTCTTTCGATATCACTTCACTAATATTTGATCCAAATAATTAAATTCTTTTAATTCAATCATAATTGATTCCGGATAGATATCTGTCCAATATTTCTTTAAATACCGTTCTAAGTTTAAAATAGGCCTTTTAAAATTTCTCTAAAATAGATTTATAGTCCATATCATCATATTCATCAAGGAATCGTCAATTTTTACAACACTTTAAAATAATTGGAGTTTCATACCGCTGGTTATCAAATTTCAGAAGAGGTGAATGACCGATTCGTTGTTGATAATATTCAGATATGTTTTTAGAATGTCAAGGCCGTCTCCTGGAAAGACAGAAGTACCTGATTTCACTTATTGGAATGTTATGTATATATAAAAAAAATCTCGAAAAAAACAAGTGACTTGCAATAATAGCAAAAATCATTAGTATATGGTAATCAGAATTAGTTACGAAAATTTGACAAAATAGAAATTTAAAAAAATTTGTCACATTTAACAAAAAATTTTAATAATTTAAAGTTACATGAATATATGACACCAAAAGCCACCAATACTTTAGAAAAATTAAGAATGACGTTATCTATGAAATAAAAAATAGGATTAAATTTATTTTGCATACACTTCTGTGATTTTGTTCTGTGGTCATTCCTGACATGTCCTTCTAGTTTCTTCAAAATATATCTTTTAAATGATAAAATTAAACAAAATAACAATTAAACAAATATTAATTTTTTAAATTTAATTGTAATTTGGTTACCCCACACTCATTGTTGGGTATTGTAGATTTTTGGGATAATTAACATAATTTATATGAGGCAACTTAAATTATAATAAAAATTAGAGGTGAATGACATTAATATTATCTAAGTTCATATCCTAATACCTATCTGACAATAATGTGGTTACAGTGGTGGGATTATTTACTTTAAGATACGCTTCTTTTCTATTATTTTCTTATTTTCATGGTCAGTTACAAGAACGAGTATGATCTCCACGCGTAAACTGAATTATTATTTTTAATTTGTTTTTCTATCAATTGAAATAATGTATTTTAATTAATTATACAAATAAGTAATGGAAAAAACCATGTGAAAACAATATCTTAAAGGTTATCCATTCTCCTCTTCATTGTCTCTTAAAGTGGAGATCTCTATGAAATTCTGTTCAAAGAAAATAAATTCACTTTTAATCTAATTGAACAAATTGGTAATTTAATTTAAAGTGTGACTTCCGTTGATAGCAAATCTAAAGATACATAAATGGGACTACTCTTTGATATAACGCTGTATTGCTGTCATATTCTGAATCGGAATCATGATTGTTGATAACGGACGTGGTTAGCCCTTCACTTCAACTTTGTTCTGGTTTGGGGAATACTTATGATATCTTTAATGGGATGGCTATGTGGTTGAGTTTAAACCGTTGTTTCTTGATTTGAGTCATCGGTGATATAAATTAATTCCATTTGTTTAGTCGTTTGGGATGAATGATTTCTTTTTAAGAATTGTGTTTAAACTGAGGAGTCTCCAGGATAATTGTTAACTAATTCATCACTGCGTACTCTATTTGGTGGTATCATATTAATGATTTATAATTTCGGACAAAAACTTTCATATGAGTCACTTTCTTCCATAACTTTTAAATTTCTATTTAGTATCGGATCAAATATAACTGCCTTGATTCTAAAGGTATATATATAACATAATTTTTTGTAAGGGGACTATTACGTGTGTACTGTTATCTAAAGTTCGTGAAGAGATAACCAAGTTTCATCTATTTGTTATTTATATTCGATTAAATAATGAACTGGATTAATAATTTTATTCCATTTTTTTGCTAGCTACATTGGTCCTCCGGATGAAGGAGTTATGTTAGGTTTGTTCATCATCTTATTGAAAATTGGTGAATAAATTTGATTATCTTTATTAACGCTATTTGCGGATTAAATTTACAATGATTAAGTTGTTTCAGTTAGGTTTCCTTCACTTTTTTTGTGTGATAAAATGATTATTTGATTGCTGTCATTCTCACTTATGTTTAAACTGACTTGAATATCATTTGACAAAATAAGGTTTTCAAATTTGGTATTCTTTGTGTTTGTATTACTCAGTTGCGTTATATAATTCTGTTTATTTTGTTTCTTATTATTTTTCTTAAGTTTTTTTCATGTTAATCATTTATTATTAATTAAATTAAAACAAATAGATTTAAAAAATTATTTTATTTAAACTATTCAAACATTATTGTTCGATTGAACAAATTATTAAATAATATTTTAATACCAAATTCTATATATTATATTATATACATTCAAGTAAAACGTTTATAAATATGTTTACGGGAGTCAAATTTTATGAGCATCAACTCTAAGTTATCCATGTTAAAACCACCGATGATAACGCCCGCCATTAGCATCACACGTAATAAACAGGTGAAACCTAGCTGCATAGTCATAAAGAATAAGTGGCAGTCTTTTACACATCGAAGAGCAATTGATAAATCTCTATACCTATGATGAATCATGGGAGACCACTCTACTGGTTGAGAATAATATATTAATTCTGAAGAATAAGAAATAAATTTATTTAAAAATAATTTTAAAAGTTCACCAAAAGACACGTTTTCGGTTTTTAGGTTTCCAAAAAATGTTACAATATTCTCGCACATCTTCGGTGAACTCTTAAAATGTCTACGACTTCGTATTTTCTATACCCATTTTCTGCCTTACCAGCCTGAAGAAATCCTTTTTCGGAGTAGTTACTTAATTCAACTCTTTGTTGAGTATTACTCGAAAAATGCGCTACATCTGTAGAATTAGACACTTCATTAACTATAAGCATAGGTGGAGTAATTTCAGCATTTTCGGCTAAATTGGTAAATTAAAATTAGGGAAAATTATCTAGACAAAAATTGTTAATAGTAAATATTCAATTTTTCCTGATCATCACTCTCATTTAAATTTTCAGTTATTTCCTCATTGCCAATATGCCCCCAACATGAGTGCCTCGAGTGTTCTCGTCATTTGGCAATGGTAAATTTGAATTAAAATCCACCTAATCTAAAAGTTCACGCTAAAATAAAATTAAAATAGTTACTTTAAATAAAATTAAAAATTCTCTAACAAATCTTCCAGAATTTGTTCTTCGGCTTGTGGTAGGCTTTGTATTTTCAGAAGGATATTTTATCAAATCATAGGAAATTTACATTGAATCAATTTAATAAAATAATAATAAATAATGATTTGTAGGAAAAACTAATTAAATTTTAAATTTATTAAAAATAATCTCAGTTTATTTCAGTTACAAACATTATTTATATAACCTTTAATTTTAAGCATTTTTGAAATAAAATACTAAATTTATAATATAATTAAAATATATATATTTACAAGATTATTCGATTTCAAGATCACTGAAAATAAAGAAACTCGACCCGATGTAAAAATAACATATAACAACTTTATAAATGATATTTGTAAAACACACACATGAAATTAATGGGAGTATCCCTTATCATTTCAAAGCGCTTGTCAAAATTATCATTACCGAAAATGGTTATGGAATAAGCACTTTATGAAAAGCTTACACTAAATTTAATTAAAATTAAAAATATTAGTCGATTAAATTTAAAAAAACAAGTAGGGTCTAAATTACAATTAGGATCGGACAACTTTAAAATGAAATCAAAACAAAAACATAAACCATTATTATCATCAATTAATAATCGAGAATTAAGAAACAAATTGAAAGAAAAAGAACTGACCCCACTCAAAGGGAAATGATAAGTTGTTAATCAATTTATGGAAACGTTTTCCCATCTTAAATTTACATAGCACCCGAGTAGTGACCAAACATTTCAAAGTGTTAATTCACCAAGTCTACCAGTCACATCTACTGCCAACCTCACATCAATAAAAAGGGCAAGTCAAATTTTTACTACTAATTTGAATACATCGATCAAACTGTCTGTCAATCAAAAAAGTTAAACACGCTTCTGCTTAAGTAATGTGTTAAAATATTTAGCAATAATAAAACTGCCAACAATTTATTTGATTTTCTAACCTATGATAATTTAATTTCTCCTATGTCAATAAGACCAGTAAATTCAGCTCTGCTGCGACCATTTCCTGTTCTTCGAACTCCTAATTTTAATAATCCTGACAATCAAACATTCAGTCTGATATTATGCGCCATAAAGACATAAGGCTCATTTGTCGCAATGCATAATTTTACCGAAGGGCAAGTAACCACAGAAGAAAATCTCAATAATTTAATAATTTCTGCTTTACGAAACGCTCTTTATAACAAGTTTTAAATTTAATAAAGATGGCTATTTGCCCTTGTTTCCGCTTTAAAATAGTGAAAGATATCTAAAAGAGTAAAACATAATTATTATTAAGAAAAACATTACTAAAATTCTAACCATCGAATAATTGGTGTCAAACTTGGGATAAAACAGTATATAACTTTTTATAAACTGATATATAATTTTTTCGAAATTGATGAAAATGTATCTAAATTTAAAAATACGAATGGTTGAAATAAATTTATGAAACGAAAGGATGAAATAAATGTTTGAAAAAATGATTGAATCGAATGGAAGAAACCAAAAAATCAAACGAATTAATTAAACGATTAGATGAAACGAAATAAAAAAACGAATGGATAATAGAAACTTATGAATTGAATTGATGAAACGAATTAAAGAAACGAAAAAATTAAAGGAAATTAGATAAATCATTAATTGGTGGCATATTTGGGATTTAAAATATATTACTTTTTAATAAAAGAGGTTTTATTTTCTGAATTGATACAAATATAACTAAATTTAAAATAACTAATGGTTGAAATGAATTGATGTAATGAAGGGATAAAAAATGTTTGAATTTAATGTATGAAACAAAGGAAAACGAATGAATAAAATGAATTTATGAATTGATTTGATGAAACTAACTAATGAAATGAAATAATAAAATGAAATTTGACAAAAAATTGATAATTGATGGCAGATTTGGAATTGAAACAGTATATAACTTATTGAAAAAGATTTATTTTTCGAAATTTACAAAAATATAACTAAATTTAAAAATACGAATTATTGAAACAATTTGATGAAACGAATAGATGAAACAAATGATTGAAATTAATTACTGAAAAGTAATTTATATTTATTAAAACATTTTAAAAGGAAAGTTAAAATTTTTATTTAAATCAAATACAAAAACTTAATGATTAAGTACACTAAAAACATATATATCTAATTTTTGACTATTTTTATATATTTTCCTTTAGCCATTTCTCAATATTTATTTAATAAATCTTGCAAATTTTGTATTTCCATATATAATTTTGATTTTTTAAAATTAAATCATTTTCTTTAAATTAATAATAACAAACTATTATTAATTTATTTTTATATATATTTACGTTTCTTTCAATCTCTTTCTCTCCTTCTTTCTCTAGTATTTTTCTGATTTTATTTGTTTAATAATCTTGTAGCTTTCAATTTTTCTTCCAATGATCTCTAATAGAGGAGCGTTCCTTTTCTTGTCTACTTAGATGAAAAATTTGAAAAAAAATTTACATTTCAATAAATTGTTTAACATTTAACATTTGTTATTTAATATATAATATATAAAATTATTTTTCTTAATTAAATGATAACATTTACTTATTAGTAATCAAAAAAAAAAGATTATTAAAATGTACTTTCCAATATAAAAAAAATTAATTAAAAACAAAATTTAATTTAATTTATTAAAAATCAGGAAGTGTAGTTCTATCAGTGTTTTTAGTATCAACTTGAATGGCAAAAATGGCATCTCTACATCACTTAACCCTGAGTAAATTCTTTATAATTCACCGGTACATTCTCAATACCGTGCTTCCTCTCCTAAAACAAACATCTGACATCAAGTAATGGAGAATTTCATGGATTCGATCAAAAATTAATTTGCGAAATGGCGCTTTGAAATTATTATTCAAAATTGAATAAAAAATACAGTTCTCACCTTAATACCAAATTTTCTTTATTGCGATATTCTTGGGTAATCTCTTTTAAATGATGCTATATAACAAAAACTTAAAATGATTCCACTTACTCTTATAATCTGATAATTTAATAAATTTTAAATTCAAATTTGGCAAAAAATTTTCAAATCTGCGAATAATTTTTTTACCTTTTAATATCAATTCACAAAAATGCTTATATTTCGCATATATCAGAGCAATTTATTTTTTTATTCTAAAAGATGCACGAGATGTTCAAATAAATAATTTAATAAAAATATAGTCATTACCTTTTCTGATATGATGATCAGAGTTATTTCAATTTGGAAAAAATTTGCATTTTGCATAAAATTAAAGCAACTGACAATCTGTACCACATTTATTATGTTGTTCTTTGAATCACATAGATCCATTAAATCAATTAATAAACCGTTTTTAAACTAATCAAAACTTGGCAGATCATATCTAATCTTATGACATATTCCAGAAATATGAACTTATACAGTTCAATTAAAAAAGCGGTTAATTTAGTTGAATTTGCCAAAAATCAATAATTTCTCATATGATACGGGGTTGAAAAATTGGGCAAAATTATCTATATCTCATCTACTGTATTCAGATATGAAAAAAGATATATCAAAACTTTTTTTATAGTAATGGATTCCGTTTTACAATTTTTATTTTTAATTTTGACATTTTATATGACTTGAGAAGCTCGTTTTACTAGTTTTTAAAATATTTCTTATCTTATTATGAAGCGCTTCAATCAAAATAATAGGATACTACTTTTATACAAATTAACTTATTTTTTAATATTATTTAAAACTATTATTCTTGAAAACTATAAATTTTACTAAATTAAAATTTATAAATTTTAATGAGAATAAACGACTGAACTTAAAATAAAGTTGACGTAATACTTAACGAAGAAATATGAATTATGCTTCCAAATATAGAATATTTTATAAGTTTGCTCTTTTCATGTTATAAATTAAATATAATGAGAAATGTAACATTGTCAATTATTTCTTAGGTTAATTGACTGATTTTAAGTAGACTTATAAAATAAAATTACATACAGAAACCAAAATATCTACATTCATTCGTTACGTTGATATATTACCACTGGTAATTCAATGTGTAATTCATTATATACAAAAGTATTATAAGAATGATAAGTATTTTATGTGACTAGGCTACGCGTAAGGGATGAAAATTTAATCTCTTTGACAATTTAGGTTATTAAATTCAAATTTTAACCGTTACGGTGGAGGTGGGTTTATATCTAGGTACTTAACCCCACTTGTAAAAAGGAGAAGGTATTACAGAAACATTTAAAATATCAAATTTATCCTAATTTTAATAATAAAATATTTTATTTAACTATATTATATTGTTAATTTGTGATAGCCAATAAATCTTATTTTAGAAAAATTTGTGAACTGTATTTAATTTTTTTCTCTTCATTAGTTTACAGAAAAATTAAATAAGATAAATCATTCATAATTGGTGGCAGCGTTGTGATTGAAAAAATTATATAACTTTTTGAAAATTGCTAATTTTATTTTTTTGAAAAGTATAAAGATATATTTCAATTTAAATATATGATTGAATGA